>CABHPP010123271.1:23314-46885 GCA_902168425.1 Peromyscus attwateri | reverse complement strand
TGATTGTCTTTCTGGGATTGGGTTACCTCACTCAGGATGATATTTTCTAGTTCCATCCATTTGCCTGCAAATTTCATGCTTTCATTGTTTTTTTCTGCTGATTACTCTTATGTAGTCATTTTTTTTTATGTACAAAATGAAGTTTGTGGGATGTTTTACTTCCTCTTGTGGTGTCATGGCAGTGTGCAAACGGCTTCAGATTTTTGGTCGCTTTGAGAGTTTAGTTTTTGGATAGTGATGCTCAGCCTGTAATCTGTTGCAGTATTAAGCCGAAGGTTTGTCGTAGAGTCCAAAAAAACCTTAACAGGTTGGTTTTGTGATTGGCATAGCACAGGTCTCTTGAACAGCTGCTGTGTTCTTGCTTGTGCTTGTG
The DNA here is from genome assembly GCA_902168425.1 of Peromyscus attwateri. Classification (NCBI taxonomy): domain Eukaryota; kingdom Metazoa; phylum Chordata; class Mammalia; order Rodentia; family Cricetidae; genus Peromyscus; species Peromyscus attwateri. The sequence goes on along the minus strand of CABHPP010123271.1, from coordinate 46,512 downwards.
TGCCTTTCCCTTGCTGGCAGGGAGCACAGCACCCCTCCTCCAGCTCCTCCACAGCTCCATCTGCACTCAGGGCAGGCCGGCCCCAGGCCACTGTGTGCACTGTGTGTGAGTCCATCCCCAGAATACAAGAAAGATCATCCTACTGCCTGAGTACACCAGGCCTCCTAGAAGCTCAGAGAAAGCCATTTTACCTGCAGCTTCAGCTGGAGGCCTCAGAGGAAGCATGCAGTGAGGGTCTGCTTAAAGCAGACCTGGAATGGATCCCAAGTGGCTTGACTTGGACAGTTTAACCCCCAAGTGCAGTGCCTCTGTCTGAGAGCAGGGAATTCTTTGTCTTAGAGGTGGTGAGGGAGTAATAGTCTTGGTCGGTGTGTGGCTAAGCTGAGCCGAGGGCTGTCTGTGCTCTCCTTTCTGATGAGTGCTACCTTATTATACTTGCAGAACAGGGACTTCTTTCCAAGACCCATCCCCTAATGCTCTGTGGAGAGCTCCTTAGTCAGTTGTCAGCTGTAGTCTGAATCAGGTAGCTGTTGAAGAGAAAATGTTCTAAAGACTGGGAAGCCAGGGGTTGTGGCACACAAGTTAGAAACACAAGTTTTATTTAAAAATATTATTATTATTATTTTCTGTGGTGCTGGGGATAGAACCCAGGGTTTCACACATACTGGGCTAGAAACAAATTCTTTTTTCTTTTGACATAGGCTCTCATTATGTAGTCCAGGTTGGCCTTGAACTCATGGCAGTCTTTAGCCTCCACGGTTCTGGGGCTACAGATGGGTGTCACTGGACTCTGTTTATTTATTTGGTCCTGGAGATGGAGTCCTTGTGTCTCACCTCTGACAGCCTAGACCTGCCAAGCAGCCTGAAATGTATTTGGTCAGTACTCAGGTCACTGATACATGGCCAAGCCTGAGGGAATGTTCTGCTCAGGCCAACTAAGGCTCAGTACTTGGCATATGGTTAGTGCTTTGTAAGAGGTGTCTCCATTTTGTTTCTGTTCCCTTGTGTGTCCTTTCTTTCCTCTACCCCTCATTAATTTTTCCTCAGTTTTGGAGACAGGGTTTTGGTAGGTATTCCATCCTTGCCTTGAACTCACTGTGTAGCCCAGACTAGACTTGAACCCACACCAATCCTGCTTCAGCCTCCAGCACTGGGATTCCATGTGTGTGCCATCAAGCCTAGTCTGCATCTGCAGTCTTGGGGACAGACTGGAAAGTTAGGCCTTTCCTTGTGTGATTCCAGGTTCTTCTCATAAGGTCCTTTCCTGTTGTCACTGTGGGCCAGTGGAGGTTGCCACTGTCTCTTTCAACTGTGTCTTCCCTTAGAGGTTACATATTCTCATAACTCTTTCTCTAAAGAAGTAAGTTTAGGTGTGTGGCGGCCTCTCCCCCCCTCCCCCCCTCACCTGCTTCCTTACCTCTCTTGAACAGACAGAGGAAGGAGTGGCCAGTGTCTCTTCCTTTGCTGTGATTCCATCAACAGCCACTGACAATTCAGAGAAGGCTCCTGTGGTGAAGGCTAAAGCTACCCATGTCATCATGAATTCCCTGATCACAAGTAAGCACCTGTGGTGGTATTGTATTCGCCAAAATATTGTGCACCCTAATAAACTTATCTGGGTAAGAATAAGCCACAATATTAAACATAGAGGTTAGGCAGTGGTAGCACACACCTTTAATCCTAGCATTCCAGAGGCAGAAATCCGTCTGGATCTCTGTGAGTTCAAGGCCACATTGGAAACAGCTAGGCATGGTGACACACGCCTTCAATCCCAAGAAGTGAGCCTTTAATCCCAGGGAGTGATGGCAAAAACAGAAAGATATATAAGGCATGAAGACCAGAAAGTAGAAGCATTTGGCTGGTTAAGCATTCAGGCTTTTGAGCAGCAGTTCAGCTGAGAGGCATCCAGTCTGAGGAAACAGGATTACCTGAGGAATTGGTGAGGTGAGGAAGCTGTGGCTTGTTCTGCTTCTCTGATCTTCCAGCATTCACCCCAATAACTGGCGTCAGGTTTGATTTTATTAATAAGTACCTTTAAGATTCATGCTACAAGCACCCGCCCTTCAGTCTCAGCAGAGTAAATTGAGGGAGGGAGAGCTTATGCCTCAGCTGCAGATGATGCTCAGACCTGCTTTCGTGGGGCCCACATCCGACTGGCTCTGAATCTCGTCAAGGAGGAAGATGTACTGACTTAAGCACCCATTGGCTTAGATAGAGCCCTGCGTTGCTTGATATGGTCTGGTTTCCTGTAGTGACCAGTGGCCGCTGAACACTAGATTCGGCACCTCACTTTCTGAAATCGGGGATCTAGCTGGCAGGTTGGTGTTAAGGGTAGAGTTCATTAGCCGGAGCTTTGGATCTACTGCTATTACTGGCCTAGGTGTGTTGCTAGAGAAGGTGGCACACTGGAGGGCAGCCCTCTGGCCATGCACTGCTACACACGTTTGTTTGGTCTTGAGACAGGATCTTACTATGTACTCATTGGCTTCAAACTCAAAGCAGTCCTCCTGCCTTAGCGTTTGTGAGGGCTGGTATTGGTCATGCACTACTGTACCCAGCTACTTTAAAAAAATTTACATATGCATTTATAAATAATTTATACATATTTTCACAAAGTTTTGATAGTGCTGACCAAGACCTTGTATATGTAGGTCCACTAGGAAGAACACCAGGTTTGGTGCTTCAGTTTCTTTTTTTTTAAAGGTTTATTTATTTATTATGTATACAGCATGTATGACTGCAGGCCAGAAGAGGGCACCAGATCTCATTACAGGTGGTTGTGAGCCACCATGTGGTTGCTGGGAATTGAACTCAGGACCTTTGGAAGAACAGTCAGTTCTCTTAACCTCTGAGCCATCTCTCTAGCCCCATGCTTCAGTTTCTTTAGTTTTTAGAATGTGTTATTGATGGCCCTAATGAGGCTTGATGAGAGCTTTTTTTTCCTTCTTTTTAAAGATTATTTATTAATTATGTATAGTGTTCTGCCTGCATGGATGCCTACAGGCCAGAAGAAGGCACCAGATCTCATTGTAGATGGTTGTGAGCCACCATGTGGTTGCTGGGAATTGAACTAAGGATCTCTGGAAGAGCAGTCAGTGCTCTTAACCTCTGAGCCATCTTTCCAGCCCCCTTAACTTATTTTTCTTAAAAATTTTTTTATTTATGTGTATAGTATGTGTGCTTGAGAATGTTTGGAAGTGGTGAGGAGGCCAGAAGGTATCAGATCCCCTGGAGCTAGAGTTATAGACAGTTGTGAGCCATCCAATGTGGGTGCTGAAATCTGAATTTGGGTCCTCTGGAAGTGCTTTTAACCACTGAGCCATCTCTCCAGCTCCTCTTTTTAAACTTCTATCACAAGTTACCTAAGCTTCTTCCTTCTCAAGGGCCATTCTAGTTATTGTGGGAAGTTAATTATTCAGTACTTGGCTCTGCATGTCAGCAATAATACCTGCCCTAGGGCTGAGGTGCGCAGAGGTTCTCATTGGTTGGTTCTTTTTATGTCAAAGTTCTTTACTTTCTTCTCCAGGAGGGCATCAGTTTGTTTTGGTCACTTCTGGAAAGTTGCCCCAGAGAGTCCAAACCCACTCTGTTTCTCTGTGACTGCACCGTCTGAAGCAGCAGCTGCTAGTTGTATTCTGTAGCTTGACTATTCTGGCATTAGAAAGCACAGCTGTTGTGGCTTCCGAGGGCACCAGGCATGCATGTTGTACACAGATATACAGGCAGGCAACACACCTGTAACATAAAAACACCACCGGGCGGTGGTGGCGCACGCCTTTAATCCCAGCACTCGGGAGGCAGAGCCAGGCGGATCTCTGTGAGTTCGAGGCCAGCCTGGTCTACAGAGCGAGATCCAGGAAAGGCGCAAAGCTACACAGAGAAACCCTGTCTAAAAAAACCAAAAAAAACCAAAAAAAAAAAAAAAAAAAGGAGTGGAATGTCTAGATCCTAAAATCCACCTGGTGTGGGGACTGTTCACAGCTGCCATGCTCAGGTCTAGTGTTCAAGGTTTGTAGCTTAAGAAAAAAGATAATCTCTTGTTCATTTCACAGTAAGTGACTTGTGAAATAATAAAACCAAGCTGAAAGAACATTATTGGCTAGGCCAGGAACAGCAACAGGCAGATCATACATAAGAAACATGGCGTCTGTAGGCCTGGGCTAGTTCAAGGCAGGTGGTTGTGCTATGAATCTGACTGGTACCTTGGTGCCAGCTGGCAGGAACATGACCTGCTGCCTTTTGGCAAAGCTTCTGTGCAAGTGGTAAGTCTCTTAGGGAGCTTAGTGATTTGGGAATTCTGGATGCCAGGTGCCTCTGCTTGCTGTTGCTGAATATGAAGGTGTTACGGAGTTTAAGTGAGAGGAGGTAACGCATCCAGCATCCCTTTAGGGCAACTTGCTTTTAGTGTGCTGTGAGTGTAGTCTGGCTTCCGAGGGAACCTTTGTGTCAGGATCAGAATTACCATGTCAGTGCCTGTTTGGTGCACCCTTACTCTCCACTAGTCAGTGTGGCCTCTTGCTTCTGGGAAGAACAGCACATACTTTTGTCCCAGCTGGTTTGTGACTGGTTAGGAGTTGAGCATGGCTGTTCTTTCTTTTCAGAACAGACTCAGGAGAGCATCCAGCGTTTTGAGCAACAAGCAGGACTGAGAGATGCTGGCTACACACCTCACAAGGGCCTCACCACTGAGGAGACCAAGTACCTCCGAGTGGCAGAAGCACTCCATGTAAGCAACCACAACCATTCATGGCTTGAAATACAGCTACAGATTAGAAGTTCACAGCTTAGCTATTGGGCAGCTGAGACAAGTGACAAGAAGATAATGGCAAAGGGACCAGGACTGTCCTCCTAAAGCCTGGAGGTCTTAGCTGCAGATATTTTGCTTGCTTGTCTGTAAATTGAGGGCATGTTTTGCTTATATGTGACATGTATGAAAACTCTGTGAACTGTGGACTATTTTATATGCCAGAGTGGTTAGATATGACGAGTGAGAGGAGAATCCCATTGTTCCAAGAGTTCAGCTGGATAACATCATTCTGTTTACTTAGAGATAGGGTCTTTACATATAAGCCTAGGCTAATATAGTAGCATATTCTTTTAATCACAGTGTATATGTGAGTGTGGGGGTGTGAGTGTGGGGGTTTCCAGGCTAGCCAGGGCTACATAGTGAGATCCTGTTTCACACAAACAAAAAACTCAGGCTAGCCTTGAACTTGTGATCCTCTTGCCTCTGCCTCCCAAGTATTGAGGTTATAGGTATGTGCCATCATGCCCAGCTTATACTTAAATTTTTAAAAATTAAATTCAGGAGCTAGGTGTAGTGGCACACATCTTTAATCCCAGGATTTGGGAGGCAGAGGCAGGCAATCTGTGGTCAGCTTGGTCTGCATATTGAGTTCCAGGCCAGCTAGGACTACATTGAAAAACCCTGTCTTGGGGGTGCAGAGATTATTTTGATGAGGGTTTATTTAATGATGGTTAAAATTTTTCTTTGTGGCCAGGCATAGTGGTGCACACCTTTAATCCTAGAACTCAGGAGGCAGAGGCAGGTGGATCTCTGAGTTTGAGGCCAGCCTGGTCTACTGTGGGGGGCCAGCTCCCACATTTATTTACCCCAAGGACTCTTGAGGAGTGAGGGATAAGAGATGTAGATAGAAATATAGAGGTGAGAGACAGACAGAAACACAAGATAGCCTCCGGAGGGCCTGGGTCAAAACCCACGGGCCCCTTCTGTCTCTACTAAGGGGCTTTTACAGGAATGCCAAGGTGTGAAGCAAAAGACCTCCCCTCAGCACAGCCAAGTGCAGACCATCCCAAACACCTGGTAACCATGCACATGGTCAGTCCATCCCCTGATATAGTCCTGCTGTGTAAAGCAAGCTCAGATCTCACTAGAAAACCTTTGTGGGCTCCCACAGTCTACCAAGCAAGTTCCGGGACAGCCAAGGCTGTTACACAGAGAAACTGAAACCCTGTCTCGGAAAACCACAAAAACCAAACCAAACAAACAATTTTTTCTTTGTGCTACCAGATATTGAATCCAGAGCTTCATGCACACTGTGAAGTGTTCTACCACTGAGATACATCTCCAGCCCCTCACCCCCTTGTTTTTTGTTTTATGGATTTTTCTGTGTATGGGTGATTTGTCTACATGTGTGTCTGTGTACCAATTTTGAATCTAGTATCTGCAGAGGCTAAAAGAGGGCATCAGATCTGGAACTGGAGTTACAGACAGTTGTGAGCTGCTGGGAACCAAACTCAGGTCCTCGGGTAGAGCAGCCAGTGCTCTTAACTGCTGAGCCATCTCTCCAGCCCCTTCCTCTACCTTTTTTGAGATGCATCTTTCTGTGTAGTTAAGGCGGGCCTCAAAGTCATGGTTTTCCTGTCTCAGCCTTTCAAGTGCTGGGATTCCTGGTATGTTGCTATGCCTGGCTGTGTTGAAATGTTTCAGTGACTTCCTGAAAAAATGTTTTTTTACATTTATTTATTCATTTATTTTGCGCGCTTGCTTGCTTGCGTGCGTGCGTGCGTGCGTGTGTGTGTGTGTGTGTGTGTGTGTGTGTTTCATGCCATGGAACATGTGGAGGTCAGAAAAAACTTGCAGAATTTGATTCTTTCCCTCCACCCTGTAGGTCTAGGGATCAGACATTGTTGTCAGCCTGGTAGCAAGTGTCTTTACTCACTGAGCCTTCCCACTGTGGTTCACATGGTTCTTTTAGAGAGGCCACTTCATATGGAATGGTGTTCTGTGACTTACGAATTCACATAATCTTAACATTGATCCTTGGTGGTACTATATTCTGTTTTGTAAATAAAGGAGATACTGGAGAGATCAGTCAGTAAGGTGCTTGCTACAGAAGCATGAGTATCAGTGCTTGCTACAGAAGCATGAGTATCAGTCCCTAGAAACCATGTTTAAAGCCAGATATGGTGGTCCATGCTGGCTGCCTCAGTGCTAGGGAGGTAAATAAAGATAGGCGTATTCCTAGAGTTGGCTGCTAGTCAGCCTAATCTAATCAGCTCCAGATTCCAGTGAGATATGATCTCAAAACAAACAAACAAAACTACAGTGGTGACAGACATCGTGATTCATGCTTTTACTTCCAGCACTCAGAGGCAGAGGAAGGTAGGCAGGTTTCTGTGAGATCAAGGCTAACCTAGTTTACATAGTGAGTTCCAGGACAGCCAGAGTTTACATAGGGAGACCTTTCTCAAAAAAAAAAAAAAAAAAAGCCCAAACCAACAAAGGTAGGTGCTTTTTTTTTTTTTTTTTTTTTTCCTGGAGCTGAGGACTGAACCCAGGGCCTTGCCCTTGCTAGGCAAGCGCTCTACCATTGAGCTAAATCCCCAACCCTGGTGAGTGGCTTTTGATTAGTGATGGGAAGATGATCTCCTTATGCATTCCTACCCTGTGTGCACACCCTCTCCCCCACAGTACATATACACACATGCAGGCAAACACTCATGCACATAAAAAATAAAAATAAAGCAGGGCAGTGGTGGTGCATGCTTTTAATCCCAGCACTTGGGAGGCAGAGGCAGGTGAGTCTCTGAGTTTGAGGCTAGCCTGGTCTATAGAGTGAATTCCAGGACAACCTGGGCTGTTATACAGAGAAACCCTGTCTAAAACAACAAAACAACCCATATACATATACATAATACACACACACACACACACACACACACACACACACACATATATTTTGGTTTTTGAGACAGGGTTTCTCTATGTAGTTTTGGTGCCTTACCTGGAACTCACTTTGTAGTCCAGGCTGGCCTCGGACTCACAAAGATCTGTCTGGCTCTGCCTCCCGAGTGCTGGGATTAAAGGTGTGCACCACCACCGCCCGGCATGTATTTTTTTTTTTAAAGAAAGAAAAGACTGGGCAGTGGTGGCACATGCCTTTAATTCCAGAACTCAGAACTCAGGAGGCAGAGGCAGGTGGATCTCTGAGTTATAGTCTTAGACCTATAGTATTTTAACAATGCTGTGGAGGTGGCTGGTTATGGGAGAGGAGGGAGAATGAGGTAGGTTTCTTGGAGGAAACATTTTGCTAAAGAGGACAGCAAGCCCGAGTCTTAATTTGAAAGCCTGAGCAGGGCAGGTGTTGTACTGAAAGTCAGGAGCAGAATTGAAGGCCAGACCTCAGAGGTTTGCAGCTTGGTGCCTTTTCCCCTGAACGACTTGGCTTTTTTGGACACATAAGTTCTAGTGCAGGAGTGTGAGGTGCTCTAGAGCAGAGTCCATAGGAACATGGTATCCATCCAGCGTAGAAGAAACAAAATCACTGAAGTTAGGATGTGCATCTGAGTGCCTCTGCCCAGACTGCACTGCTTCGTGTCTGCTCTCCTCTGAAAAGTCTCTTCTTGCCATCTGAACAGAAACTAAAGCTGCAGAGTGGAGAGACAACAAAAGAAGAGAAGCATCCTGCATCAGCCCAGTCCACTCCGAGCAGCACCCCCCACTCCTCCCCCAAGCAGAAGTCCAGGTGAGTCCTTCCTTCAGGAAAGCCAGTGCTGAGATGGTGCTGGCCTCCAGCCTGTGGTCTCTTGTTGCTTTGGTGGAAGACACTTCTTGTGACACAGGAAGAGGCCATTCAGAAATATCTATTTACTTCTTTGTTCCAGAGGCTGGTTCCCCTCTGGTTCCTCCACAGCCTTACCTAGCCCAAATTCTCACACCATGGATCCTGGGAGTGGGAATGACAAGAACTCAGCAGAAAAGTGGAGCCTCTTTGGACCAAGGCCCCTGCAGAGGTCTGACTCTGGTAAGGCAGCTCCTTCAGAAAGAGCAGCGAGGCCCTGGCTGCTGTGTGGGCTGGGGGCTGTAATCATTTGCTTTTCCTTGGCAGGTTTTGCCATCCAGGCTTACAAAGGTGCCCCGAAACCCTCTCCTATGGAGCTAATGCGTGCTCAAGCCACACGAGTAGGTGACGATCCAGCAACCTTCAAGCCGCCTAAGATGGATATCCCAGTGGTAGAAGTGAAGAAACCACCACCTCGAACCCATAATCTCAAACCCCGTGACCTGAATGTGCTCACACCCACTGGCTTCTAGAATGCTTTCTGTCCAGGGTCTGCAACTTTGCCTGGGCTCTGACATAGGAGTGATGTAGTTAACCGGAGGCTGGAGTGACATTGTGCAGATTGTCCTTGTGTGAGAGAAACCATTTTGCACTGCTTTCAGGTTGGTGGAAAATGTCAGTGGTGCTGAGTGGGGAATCTCACTTTTTTTTTTTTTTAAAATCATTTATCCTAGAGGAGGATTTGACCTTTGCTTTCTTAGGTAAATAGTGCTGATGTGCTTCCAAAACTATCAACATGAGCAGTTACAAATCATGATAGAGGTGCCCACCAACTCATTTGGACAGCCATGGCTTCCTGACATGCTTTAGTCTTGTGAGTGGCCTGGACTTGTCTGAGAGCTGGGTACAGCTCATGACCACACTTGGCAGGACCCTGGCTCTCTAAGTTGAACCACGGGTTCTTTTTCCTGATTAGTCCAGTGTACACTTTGTCCTGGCCCTGCAGTGGGAGGGTTGTCTATCTGCTGTGTCACAGAACAAACACTAGTCTCGCATGGCCTCTTTTGCACTTTAACATGAAATTGAGTTCCTAATTGAGTCTACTGGTTTCATGCTGATAAATGACTCCTTTTCTCCTTTCCTTACTGGGTCTTGCTCACGCTAGGCAAGTGCTCTTCCTAAGCTTTTTTTTTTAGTTGTGTGTGTTTTGTTTTTTGAGATAGGGTCTTACTATGCAGCCTTGGCTAGGCTGGAACTCACTCAGTAGACTTAAAGAGAAGATCTACCTTCCCCTGCCTCCCAGTGCTAAGATTAAAGGCGTATACCACCACACACAGCTCAAGCTTTTGTTAAAGATAGGTACAATTGGATTATAGTCTTCAGGTTCGTCTGAACTTGGTGTCACCTTATTGTGTTAACCTTGAGAGCATTTTCCACCAAGTTAGCCTCATATGTTCAGTAACACATCTTACTGAGGAAAGGATTCTCATTGTTCACAGGTCTGTTGGTCTTGCACACTGTCACATTCGCTTGCTAGATCATTTTAGAAATTAGTCTGTTTACATAATGAGCTAACCTCACAGAGAAGCTCTGGAGTCTAAGATTGTTGTAAAAATTAATTTATTTGTGTTATCTTGTATTGACAATAAAAATCTTTACTACTTTCTCAAACCCGGGTCTCTCGTCCATTCTGCCTGCCCTGTAGTAGAGCCAGAGCATTGTAAACTTAGTGCCTTGTTGTGTCTTTCTGACATCATGTATTTCATTAACAGGCTCTATCCTTTCTTTACCTGCTTTGTTATCTTAGCTTTAATTAACTGGCCACAGTTATATTCATAGGCAATATGAAAAGTCTAATATAGAATGTGCTCTATTCAGGAAAAACTATCTTTCCAGAAACAGGTGATCAGTACCTTGACTGATGTAACACTGATGGAGATTGTTCAGCAGAAGGGGGTCTTTCACATCTTGAATGGAAATGTTGGACATATAGTGCATATCGTATTGCCTGTTTCCAAAGCATAGATAAATAATTTAATAAAAAATATATACACATTGTATATTTAAGCCACAATTGAATAGGCTAGGATAAGGATTATAAAAAAAAGATATATTGAAGAGTTTCAGAGTGATTACAGCCTACAGATAAATAAGATAGGTTTGGTCCTATGATATTCTTAACTACTGTTTGTACTTCAGAGCTTCTAAGTAGCTGGCGACAGGAGGTATTCTTGGTACTCAATGCTTAGAAGTCTGGCTGCCTCAGTGCAAGTCTGGCTGCCTCAGTGCTGTGGGGCAGGCTCTGTGTCGGGGTTCAAGTCGGCAGCATAGAAGAGCAGCAGCTTCAACAAATGCACTTTGTCTTGGAGCTGGGGGACTAAAGGTTCTCCCAGTATGTGGATCAGGCGGCTTCGGAAGGCCTCAATCTGCTTTTCCACGTCCACCACCGTGATGTCATCTCCTTGCTGGGGCTTGGGCTTGATTCTTTTGATGATCAAATCTTTCCGATCAATCACTGAACTCCGTAGATGTTCTGCAAGAGGGCAGGGGTCAAACAAGTGCCTTTTGTTCTTGGGGATTTAAAAGTTAAAGTCCAATTTTATAAGCAAGGCCTGGCTCCTGGCTACTAGGAGACAAGTCAAAAGGTCATGTGAGTTACTGTGGGAACTCCATTTCCTGAAGATTTGTGTTCTCGCCTCAACACTGATTGTCAAGAAAAATGTTGCTGGGTAAAGCAGTCATGACTAAATAGACCTGTCTCCAAAAAAACAAAACCCAAACCCGAAAAGATATTTATTGTATGTGTGCCCTGTATGTGCAGGTGCCCAGAGGCCAGAAGGACATCAGATTCAAGTGGAGTTACAGTTTTGAGCTGCCTGATGGAGGTGCTGTGAACTGAACTGCAGTTCTGGAAGAGCAGTAAATGGTCTTACCTGCTGAGCAACCTCTCTAAGAAACTTTACATATTAAAAATAGTCTAGTTTCTTTCATTTGACTTAAACAGTAATAACTCTGTACTAAATAAAACTATAATAACCACTTAGGGGGTTGGGGAATTTAGCTCAGTGGTAGAGCGCTTGCCTAGCAATCGCAAGGCCCTGGGTTCAGTCCTCAGCTCTGAAAAAAAAAAAAAAAACACTTAGGGAAAAATTCATGTGATTAATTTTTTTTTTTTTAAAACTACTTAGTGTGTGTGTTTGGGTGTGCCTTTCATTGAGGGTGCTAAAAAATGCACACTCTATGTAGCTGTGTACTGTGGCCTGAAATTGCACCCTTTGACATCTAGTTATAAGGACTGGGGTACAGTTAAGTGGAAGGTGCTTGTCTAGCATGCAGGAGGTTTGGGTTCACTCTTTAGCACCACAACCCCAGACCCCTGAAGTTTTAGATGTAAGAGTATGAAACAGAAAAGACTTGTCTGCCCCCAGACAGGCAGGCTGAAATTCAGATACTGGTGAGAAAATTTACTACTTTTTCTCATACAAGAATAATCAGTTTTAAGTTACAGATCACCAGCATTGTAGAGAAGAAGTGAACCTAGAAGCCTATGTGTAGCTCACCCTGTAGTCCAGGATTTAGGAGGCCAAGGCAGGAGGATGGCCATGAGTTCAGGGCGAGCTTGGGCTAGAGACAGACTTTAAGTTAGTGCTAGTATTTAAAGAACGTCCTGCACAGCATTCTTGTTTCCAGGGCTGAGCAGGTCATGAGGTCTCTTTACTTTCTATGTGACATCACTGAGTTAAAGTCAACCTCAACATAAGCACGGGCAAGTAAAATTTCCTCATTACTATGTGAGGATAATCTACAGATACCATGACCAATAATGCAGCATGTATTTCCCAAGATCAAGGACGTTTACTATTGTAACCTGGTGTAATTAATAAGGATAAACAATATCAACACAATATATCACACTTCAGATTCCCCAGCTGTGCCCTTCATTTTTGCAGTCCTGGGACTGAACACGTGGCCTTGCATGTGCTAGGCCAGTGCTTTATTGCTGATCCTCAGCCCTCCCATGCCACCTTTTTTTCTAATTTAGACTCCTGTCTAGGATCACACGTTATATTTAGCACTTACATGCTTTAGCTGCTCTTTAGTTGAGAACAGTACTTGAAAGAAAGGGACAGGCCATTCGTTTATATATGGTCTCTGTCCCAGCAAGTTTAAAATCAACTTGATTTGGGAGGAGGGACTCTGAATTGAGAAAAAGCCTCTATAAGATTGGTCTGTAGGGCATTTTCTTTAGTGATCGATGTGGGTGATGCCAGCACTGGGCAGGTTCCTGGGTGTTGTAAGAAAGCAAGGTGAAGCCAGGCGTGGTGGCACACACTTTTAATCCCAGCACTTGCAGGTGGATCTCTTTAAATTAGAGGCCAGTCTGGTCTACAAAGCAAAGTTCCAGGACAGCCAGGGCTGTTACACAGAGAAACTCTGGTGGTTGGGGGAGGCTGAGTAAGGTAGGGGAAGCATGTCAGTCAACAGCAGCAGCACTCCTCCATGACCTCTGCTTCAGTTCCTGCTTCCCAGTTCCCCTGGAAAATGGACTGTGATAGGAGGCATAAGTGAAATCAGCCCCTTCCTCCCCAAGCTGCTATTGGTCATGGAGTTCTATCCCAGCAACAGAAACCCTGACTAGGACAGCCAGGCTATGGGAAGAACAGCATGTGAAGCTGTGTTCTCCATCCAACATGTCCAGGGGAAATGCCCCGTTTCTCCCCTGTGATGTTAATATTTTTTGTCAGTTGTGGTGTTGTACTCCTATAAACCTAGCACCTGGGAAGCTTGAGGTTAGAGAACCTGGGATACCTAGTAGGTCTCAGACCATCCTGAAATATAAAACAAAGTCCAATCTCAAAAAAGAAAAAAAAAAATCTATGTACTTAGTACTGTGTTTACAAACGTTCTTAGTGACAAGGTCTGTATCGCAGGCTGGCCTTAACTTGCTAAGTAGCCAAAGGTGACCTTGAATTTCTGATTCTCCTAGAGTTCTCCAACTGAATGCTAGTTTATGCTGCGTTGGAACTGAACCCAGGGCTTCATGAATGCTTGGAAAGTACTCGGCCAACTGAGCTATAGTCCTCGTCTTTCTAATCATTTATTAATTTGCCATTTGTTCAGCTTTACCAAGGTCCTCAATAATCCCTAATGAAATCATTCTTACTTGATGAAGTTATTCAACCATGATCCTTGCCAGCATGTGCAGCCTGCATGCTACCCAGTCTAACTCCCAGCAACTCTGAACAGCACTATTTCATAGACTTTAAGGTTTCCCTGTCTGCAGCACTGGGGATTGAACCCAGGGACTCACATTCAAGGCAAATGCTCTAACCCTGAGCTACAATCCCATCCATTTTAAAGATGTATGTCCATCTTGCTGCAGATATGCTCTATATTTGTACTTTATCGACAGCTGTTTATAGTATTGCTAGTCTGAACAACTGACTCAACAAAGGTGCTAGAGAAGCCAGGGTTCTCAGATGGTTTTTGCTTATCTACAGAACCTCATAACTAGGAGGACCACTGTATTACCATCAGCTGTAACAAAATAAGACCGTTTTCTCATCACAGTGATTCCAGCTATGCTCCCTGTACTTGTAATCAAGGAACAATGCTTTAAATTTTTGATTTTGTTGTTATTATTGGTTTTTTGAGAGAGGGTTTCCCTGTGTAGCCCTAACTGTCCTAGAACTCACTCTGTAGACCAGGCTAGCCTCTAATTCAGAGAGATCCATCTGCTTCTGCCTCCTGAGTGTGGGATTAAAGGTATGCACCACCTGATGTGAGACAACCCTTTCTACACTATAAATATGTATTACTCTCATTGGTTAATAAAAAAGTTGACAGGCTGGTAGCTGGGCAGGAAGTTAGGCAGGAAAGCCAAAATGAGAAGGATGGGAAGAAGGAGGGCAGAGTCAGGGAAGATGCCAGCCAGTTGCCCAGGAAGCAAAACATGCTAGAGGATAGGAAAGCCCTGAGCCACGTGGCAATACAAAGATTAATAGAAATGGGTTAATTTAAGTTGTAAGAGCTAGTTAGTAACAAGCCTGAGCTATCAGCTGAGCATTTATAATTAATATAAGCCTCTGTGTGGTAATTTGGGAAGCAGCTGCCAGGTATTTGAGAGCAGGAGGTCAGGATAAGGAATGTTCGATTACACCACCTGGCTTCTTGTTTCTATCCCCCCCCACCCCTCCCTGAGACGGTTTCTCTGTGTAGTTTTGGTGTCTGTCCTGGATCTCGCTCTGTATCCCAGGCTGGCCTCAAACTCACAGAGATCCGCCTGGCTCTGCCTCCCGAGTGCTGGGGTTAAAGGCGTGCGCCACCAACGCTTGGCTCGTTTCTATTTTTAAAAGTTAAAAAAAATGTACTTATTTTTATTTTATGCGCGGATGTTTTGCTTGCATCTTTATTACCACATATGTGCTATGCCTATGGAAGACAAAAGAGGGCACTGGGTGTCCTGGAATTGGAGTTACAGTTGTTAGTTACCACGTGGGACCTAGGAATCGAACCTGGGTCCTCTATAGGAACAGCAAGTGCTCTTAATCATTAAGCCATCTTTCCAGCTGGTATTATTATTACTTTTTTTGAGACATACTATTACTATGTAGCCTTCAACTCTTCATCCTTCTGCCTCAGCTTCCTGGGTGCTGGGATTACACCAGTGTCACCAACAAGTGAGAATGATCTGAGAAACTGTCCTTTATGTAATGTCACTGTGAGACTTCTCACAGGACCTCCTTGTGAGCAAGTGCCCCTTACCTCTCAGCACATGCTGATAACTGGACAGCAGGAACTGCAGATGCTCAACCAGCTCATCCCATGTCTGCCACTGGGCTTTATCTGACTGCAGAGATAGTAAAAGCAGCAGGTAATGAATGCTTGCCCAGTTAAAGGTCCCAGTTACAGCAGTTTCCAGAGCTCTTCCATGATGCCCAAACAGCAGGATTAGGGAAAGTGCTCTGGGCGAGGAACTGAAGCAGAAAGGAAAGTACCTGACACTTGAGCAGTGATGTGGAGTTGTTCAGAAAATAGAGGGCCTGGGCCAGAGACAAGGGAAGCCGGGTGGGTGTCTCACAACTGTGGAGGAATATGATCTCTAACACTTTGCAGCGCAGAAGATGGCTTTCCATAGTAGTAAAGAACATCTCCCTGTGTGGAGAGGAGGGAGTTAGACAGAAGTACATTCACAGAGCATATGGCACGGTTTGCCCTGAATGTTCCGACATAATGGATGTTAGCATTTAGGCCTCTGTACTGGCCTGCCCTTTGGGTCCTAACAGAATATAACCTCAGCTGCAGCCACTAAGAGCACGCCGTGTGTGCATTCGCTACGCTTCCTTATAAAAGGTGGGCCTTGTACACCTCGTGTGTGTGTGTGTGTGTGTGTGTGTGTGTGTGTGTGTGTGTCTTTCTCTTTACCTTCCTTGTCCCCAGGGACTGGTCCCTGCCCCCTTCTCTGCCCCTTCTCTCTCCCCTTCCCCTCAATAAACCTCCTACATGGGCCCTGTTGTATGGTATGACTCCTTCCTACCCTTTTAAAATAAAACATGGAGGTCTATAAAACCACATGCTGTAGACAGAAATGGATTTGTTCATTAAGTAGTAACTTACAGGATGAGGGAACAGTCTGACATTTGAAAAAAAAAAAAAAAAAAAAGGTATCCTGGTGCACACCCAGGGAGGGAGGCAAGGGAGGAGCTAGAGGCTGGCCAGTCATGGACTGAACCCAGGGCCTGTGTGCTTCAGTATGTTGTCTACCACTGAGATGGACCCTTGACCAAAAGTTCCTAATGCTTTTCATCAGAGATGATATACTCGAGGTAAGCAGAACATCTTTAAAATATATAAAGTACTTAGCAAATTAGGAACTGTATTCAGCAAGAATAGTGAAATAAAAACAAAATCAAGATAAATAAAACAATGTAGCAAGCCAGGCATGGTGGCGTATGCTTTTAATCCTAGCACTCAAGTCAGAGGCAGGAGGATCTCTGTGAGTTTAAGGCCAGCCTGGTCTACAGAGCTAGTTACAGGACAGTCAGAGCTGTTATGCACAGAAACCCTGTCTCACCCCACTCCAAACAACAACAGTGTAGCTAGGTTGATTCTCTTGCCTCAGGCTTGAGAGTTGAGATCACCAGCTTCAAACACCAGGCCCAGCTCTCATTTATTTTTTATTTCACAATATATCCTGGAAATCAGTTAATAGAAATTTCCTTATTTATATAGCTACATAATGTTCCATCATGTACAGGTATCATATAGGTATATATCCTAGCCTGTGTGTGGGCATTCGGGTTGTTCCCAATATTTTGCAATTGTAAATATCACTGTAGTGAATATCCTCATGCACATGTTTCATTATTTATCCCAGCACTCAGGAGGCAGAGGCCAGCTGATCTCTGAGTTCAAGGCCAGGCTGGTCTCTAGGGATACACAGAGAAACCCTGTCTCGAAAAACAAACAAACCAAAAAAGGTAAACTCTAGAATGCACATGTAGTTCTGTCAGACACTGCCAAATATTCCTACATTTCTCTCTAAGGCTCATATCATTTGTATTCTCATAAGCAATGAATAAGCACCTGTTTTCTCATAACCTCTTTAATAGAGAATATTATTGGTCTTTAAGTTTTTTACTGTGTGGGTAGGTAAGAAATGACATCTTGGTGTAGTTTTTACTTTTTAAAAATATGAAATGTGTGTGTGTGTGTGTGTGTGTGTGTGTGTGTGTGTGTGTGTGTCTTTCTCTTTACCTTCCTTGAACATCATAGGAGAATAAAATTATAGACTATTATCCTTTATAAACTATATCCTTTAGAAACCCTGTCTAACCACCCCGCCAAAAAAAAAAAAAAAACCCAAAAAAACCAATAAACCCAAACCAAACTAAACCAAACTAAACCAAAAAACCCAAACAAACAACCAAAAGAAATGACAGCATGCAACCAAGTAGGGTTTTGATTCCTGGCATGTAAAGCTAATTAAACTTTATTTTTATTTATTTATTTTTTTAAAAAAGATTTATTTATTTATTATGTATACAGAAGAGGGTACCAGATCTCATTATAGATGGTTGTGAGCCACCATGTGGGTGCTGGGAATTGAACTCAGGACCTCTGGAAGAGCAGTCAGTGCTCTTAACCTCTGAACCATCCCTCCAGCCAGCCCCTAATTAAACTTTAAGAAACTAATTAGCATAATTCCCCACATGAAGAGAAGAGGAAAAATCATGATTATCTTAATAAATGTTGAAATCCTCCATATTTATTCTTTAGAAAAGTACCAGTCAAGTAGAAATAGAACTTCTCAGTCTGACAACAGGTGCCTACAGACATCTACAACTTACATGTAATGCTCAAGACTAAATGGTTCCCTGAGCTGAGGAATGAGGCAAGGATGTCTGCTCTCACCATTTCTCTAACACTCTACCTGGAAGTCTGGGTGGAGTAAGGCAAGAGAAACAGGCAAAGTCATACAGACTGGAAGGGAGGGTGTCAACCTCCGTTTGCAGACATGAGTATATGGAGAAAGGGCTAAGAAAATTACAAAAAGACAAAAAATCCTATTAGAATAGGTGAATTTGTCAAGTTTGCAAGATTTTCTTTTTTTAAACATTAAGGAAATCATCTTCCATCTTAATTTTTTTTTATATTTCTTATTAATTTTGTCTGTGTCTGTCTTCATGCCATGGCATGCAGGTGGAAGTCACAGGACATCGTGTTGGGACTCAGTTCTTTCCTTCCACTGTGCGGGTCCCAGTAATGGAATTCACACTGGCAGGCTTGGCAGCAGGTACCTTTACCCACTGAGCCACCCTGCCAAGGCTGCAAGATTTCATATACTACCAGCAAGCCACTGGAAAATGACAGGTCAGGGTTTGTCAGTGAATACTACCTATGTAAACCTGTGTAATTTAACGTTAAAAAAGATAACTACCAATTATACCTGAATTAATAATGAATCAAAGTAAAGGGTACTTCATGTATCTTCTAGTATAATTTTCCAATTTTCCCCTTCTGAGAAAAACTTAGTGTTAGCTTTTATTTATTTTTGTCTATTCCAAGTCTAAACTTGAAGGATGACTTGTTAATCAAATTGCTATGGTAGGGAGATTCAGGATGCCTTGATGGTGTCCTGCTTCTTCCCAAGGAATTATGCCTTGACTGCACATCGATTATTTGGGAACCTCCTCCTTTCATCTCAAAGACACAAGTAGTTCTCCTACCCCTTTCTTCCTTTTTCAATTAGTTTATGTTTTTTTTTCTCTTAAAATTCTGTTTCTGGCAGGCAGAGATTTTTTAAAAAAAAGTTAATTTAAAAAAAATCGCTTTTCAGTTCTCCTTTTAATGGAGAAATCAACCCAAACTAAAACAAATCAATCCCACTAGACTTACCTCTGACTCCTCTCAGGGATGTCCAGCACAAACCCAAACATCATCTCAGCTATTTTATTGGAGCTGCAGGTAGGAGTCCTGTCCACCTCCACAGCGATGGACAACATCCTCTGAAGCTGACACACAACCCTAGATCCAGAGCACAGGATACAAGTGAGTGGGAAGACTTGGTGAGAGGCTTCCTGAAGCTGGAGGTCCCCACCAGTGTATCCCAAGAACAGACTGCTGGGTGTGCAGGTGCACCCCTTTAATTCCAGCACTCAGAAAACCTCTGGGTTCAAAGCCAGCCTGGTCTACACAGTGAATTTCAGGCCAACCAGAGTTACAGGGTTAGACTCTCTCACAAACAAAACAAAACAAAACAAAACAAAACAAAACAAAACCAACAAGCAAACAGCAACACCACCACAAGGACAGAGACTATTAGAGGGTCAGCAAAACACACAACAGGCCAGGGAGAGTAACCAAGTTATTAGCTGGCTCTCACTGAGCAATTCATCCATCTGAATCCCTTTGCCATATCATATGTGAACCTTTCAGAATTTGAGGGTGAACTACATTAGCAGAAGCACACAATCCTAAGGGTCTAGAGAACTTAAGACACTGTAATGTCCCTACTTTGTAAATGAAGAAACAGGTCCAAAGTGACTAACATTATTTTAATTTCTTTGTTAGGGGAGAAGACAAGCATCTGCCATTAAATTTTTAAAAATTTTAAATTAATTACTTTTATGTATGAATATTTTTCAGGCAAGTATGTCTACATGCCACATACTGCCTGGTGTCCTTACAGGTCAAGAGGGCTCTAAATCCCTTGCAACTGGAGTTACAAGTGGTTGTGAGCCACCATGTGGGTGCTGGGAATTGAACTGGGTGGGTCCTGAGGAAGAGCAGCCAGTGCTCTTAACTGCTGAGCCATCTCTGTAGCCCTACCACGTAATTTTCCTATTCCTGGTTTCTTTATGACACAGTAGTTCTTACTAAGACTAGTTTCAGAATGTCCACCGCTGGACTTTCACCTTCTCTCCCTTCAGACACAAATATGGGAGAGAGGCAGAGACGTGGCTAGGAAGCTTGGGCAACACTTCAGAAGGGTGAGTCTGGCTTACCAGTCATTTAAATAGGTATTTGATGGAAGGGCATTGTTTTCAGAGGAAACGGCAGACAGTGGCAAATAATGGACAGATTCTGGCCTACAATGATAGGTTTATAAGTTACTATGTTGTCTCTGTCCAAATCTAATCAAGTTTGTTTTTTTTAAACATGAGGACAGTTTTATTAGAGTTTGAGAGAAAAGAACAGGACAGGCAAGCTAGAGGTCTTGAGCAGCCGGGAGGTTGGAGATGGATCAGACTAGAAGTCAAGGAGCAGGAAGGGGGTGTCCCCAAAGGGAGCAGGTGCCCAGTGTCGGGCAAAGCAGGCTCAGGACTTTGGTTAGTGTCCACAAAAGGGAGCTGGAAAGGGGGAAGTGACACCGAATGAGAACTGGAAGGCACAGGCATGGAGACTTAGCAGTGAGGACCTGTAAGCAGCAGCCCTCCCTCCCTTTCTGCTGGTGGAATCCAGGTCCTAAAGTGCGCCACACAAGGATCCTATCATCATTACACTCCTAGTCCAGACTAAGTCCTTAGTGAGAATCAGTCTATGTTACAGAGGTTGGTAATCTGGGGCAAGCTGCTCTTTGGGACTGGTCCTACTCTTTAAATACCAACTCTTCGCAGCCCTGGAAGACAGCTCTTTGTTTGCTCCTTACAGCTGATTGGTGTTCCTGGTCAGGTTAGGCTGGGGAGACAAGTGGTCACTGCTAGCTTTCAAGACTCCTGATCCTGAAGAGGTCTGAGTCCCATCTGGGGGCTGTGTTAATTCATTTTCAGTCACTGCTTTGACCAGCCACTTGATAACATCTCTGGAACACAGAAGAGGTGAGAAAGAAAAGGTTTGCACTGCTTTTGCACCTATAGTGTTCAGACCTGCATCTTACACTGGACTCCCAGACCAGGAGGTCCCTCCAAAGACAGCCAAGGACCTTCAGGTTGTTGTTGTTGTTTTTTTTTTTTTTAAATTTTAATTTTTGGTTTTTTGAGACAGGGTTTCTCTGTGTAGCCCTGGCTGTCCTGGAACTCTCTCCGGTTTGTTATTTTTTTTTTTTTTTTTGGTTTTTCGAGACAAGGTTTCTCTGTGTAGCTTTGTGCCTTTCCTGGATCTTGCTCTGTAGCCCAGGCTGGTCTCGAACTCACAGAGATCTGCCTGGCTCTGCCTCCCGAGTGCTGGGATTAAAGGCGTGCGCCACCACCACCCGGCTCTGGAACTCTCTCTCTGTAGACCAGGCTGACCTCTCGGCTCTGCCTCCAGAGTGCTGGGACTAAAAGTGTGCACCACCACTGCTCGGCTATTTTCAAAATTTAAATAAGTCTAATGAAAATCACACATTTAACTGCAGCCTGATTATAAAAGCAGACTGAAATACAAACATTTTTCTTTTCTCTTCTTTTGTGGTACTGGAGACTGAGCCTAGGACCTTGTGTATGCATGCCAGCCAAGCATTCTACTACTGGGCTGTATCTCTAGCCTTCAACACTTTCCTAGAAGTTACATATTAGTTGCATTTTACCATTGTGTGGTAAATACCTGACAGAAATACCTTAAGGGAGGAAGGCTTTATCTCAGCTCACAGTTTTAGAGGGTTCAGCCAATGGGTGCTTGGACCGGTGCAGTCAGGCAGAACATCCTGGAAGGGGAGCATGGGGCAGAGGCTGTTCTTCACTTCTTAGTAGATAAAAAACAGAAAAGGGGAATGTAGGAAGTGGCCAGTATGAGTATGTGGCCCTACTTCCCCCAATCAGTGTACTCTGAATTCATAAAGGAATTAACACATTCATTAGGGCAGAGCCCCCAAGATCTAACTATCTCTGGAAACACTATCACAGCCCACTGAGGCATGCTTTACTAGTCCATTCAACTGGACAATCAAAAGTGGCTACCATAAATTGTAATTACAGAGAAGCACCTTTGGGGCAAAGATGACTTTCTGACCAGCAATCCTACCTAGAGGTGGAAAGCAGGACTAGGTGAGAGGTGGGTCATCTATGAAGGTAAGAACTAGGGCTGGAGGATGTGCAGTTGGACATACTTCACATGGGGCTCAGGCACTATCAGTAAGGCGGAAACAGCTCATATCGTTAAGATTTATTTTGTTGTTGTTTTTTGTTGTTGTTTTTGTTTTCCAGACAGGGTTTTTCTTGGTAGCCCTGGCTGTCCTGGAACTCGCTTTGTAGACCAAGCTGGCCTCAAACTTACAGAGATCTGCCTGCCTCTGCTTCCCAAGTGCTTAAAGGTGTGCTCCACCATTGCTCAGCCCTAAAATTTATTTTGATGATTACTAATTGCTTAAGTAACCAAGTTTAAAAAAGCTGTATTGAATGCACACACTTAATTGTTTCCCTCCTAAAACCACAATAACACTCGAGAAAATAAAATTGTAAAGTGCTGATTTGGGTGTAGTGGCACACACCTTTAATCCCAGCACTCAGGAGGCAGAGGCAGGCAGATCCAGTCTGGTCTACACAGTTCCAGGCCAGCCAGGGCTACATAGAGAAACCATGTCTTAAAAAACCAACAACAGCCTGGTGGTGGTGGCGCACGCCTTTAATCCTAGCACTCGGGAGGCAGAGGCAGGTGGATCTCTGAGTTCGAGGCCAGCCTGGTCTGCAGATCGAGATCCAGGAAAGGTGCAAAGCTACACAGAGAAACCCTGTCTCGAAAAACCAAACCAAACCAAATCAAAACAAAACAAAACAAAAAAAACCCTACAACAAAAAAAGAAATCAGAGACCCAAATAACCAAAACAACCCCACTCCCCTGCCAAAGGCAACGAACTTGGGGAAAACAGATGTTACGCACAAAATCAGAGAACAATTACCAAAGATAAGAGATGTGTGAGCTCCAGCCCCTTTCTTTCATTTTTCTCTATAAATTATTACTGATGAAATTTAGACAGCTTTAATTTTTAATCTTAGGTGTTTGCTCATTTTATCTATAGGTATGTCTGTGTAGCACATATGTATGTGCCTGGTGCCCATGGAGGCTAGAAGGTGGTGTCCTATCTTCTAGAACTGTAGTTATTTATGTTTTTGAGTTGCCATGTGGATACCAGGAATCGAAACCAGGCCCTCTAGAAGGGTAGCCAGTGCTCCTAACCACTGAGCCATGTCTCCAGCCCTGCTTCTGATTTACATATATATATATATATATATATATATATATGTGTGTGTGTG
>CABHPP010123271.1:2789-16352 GCA_902168425.1 Peromyscus attwateri | reverse complement strand
TGGAGCTCACTTGGTAGCCCAGGCTGGCCTCGAACTCACAGAGATCCACCTGGCTCTGCCTCCCCAGTGCTGGGACTAAAGGCGTGCGCCACCAACGCCCGGCTAAAAAATACTTTTTAAAAAAATTTTTTAAAAAAGATTTATTTTTATTTTCAATTTTATATATGTATGTATGTCTAGGTGTGGATTTGTGCATGTGAGTGCCCTGGAGCTGGAAGTTCAGGAGGTTCTGACCTACCCTATATGGGTTCTGGGAACTGAACCTGTTCCTCTGGAAAAGTAGTAGACACTATTAAGCACTGAGCTATCTTCCAGCCCTGCCTTTTTGACTTTTAAAAATCACATTTCATTTATCTATCATCTATCTATCTATCTATCTATCTATCTATCTATCTATCTATCTATCTATCTGTGTGTGCGTGCGTGCGCACGCGTGCGTTATGAGCACAAGTGTATACCACAGTGCAAATGTGGGGGTCAGAGGACAATTTATAGGAGCCAGTTCTCTACTTCTACCATGTGGGTTCAGTCTATATATAGAATACAAGTTGCCAGGCTTGGCAGCAAGTGCCTTTACCTACTGAGCCATTTGCCAGCCTGCCTACCTTTTGACTTTTTTTGTTTGTTTTTTCAAGACAGGGTTTCTCTGTATAGCCCTGGCTGTCCTCAAACTCAGAGATCTGCCTGCCTCTACCTCCCGAGTATTGGGATTAAAGGCGTGCCCCACCACTAAGTACTTTAAACTTCTCTTCTTAAGGTTGAGGGTGTGGTTTTGGATAACAAAAAGGTTTCACGCTGTGAGATTGTCACATTTTTGTCCATATATATCTAATTTAGTTCTCATAGGTCAATGAAGACAAATGGGAAATGGTATTCACATTAAAGTTTTAAAATTTAGTTTCTACTCCCAAATTCTAAGGGTGATTTGAGGCACTAAAGTGACAAGAGTCTTCTGTGATATAGGGACTGTGTGGGTATCAGGAAGAGAGAATAAAGGAATGGAAGACAAGAACTGATGAAGGCCAATGATAAGGCTCACAAAGGAAAATGACATGCACAGTGCTGGTTTTTAAAGTGTGGGCTGAGATCTGAACACAGATCTAACTCTACCTTCAAGTGGGAGAAAGATAAAAATTTCATTTATATTTGGTCCATTCTCTAATGCATGGACTCTAGTCATTGTAGCACAAATCTAATTAATCTTATCAATAAAAACCAGGAGTCAGATATCGGGGTAATAACCTGAAAGATCAGAGAAGCAGAGGAGCAGCCACCAGTGACTTCTTACCTCTACGAATCCTCAGACCAAATGGGGCCAAGAGCCTGTCTCTGCCTCACCTTATCACTTCCTCTCTCCGCCTCCTGCGTGCTGGGACTAAAGGTGTGAGCCATCACCGCCTGGCCTCTATGGTTAACTAGTGGCTAGCTCTGCCCTCTGATCTTCAGGCAAGATTTATTTGTCAGAACACAAACAAAATATCACACAAGTCATTGTAACTTTATCCAGGACCTATGGGAAGGAGACATAATCCCCAAGGGGTGAGTATACTTAGCTTACCTCCCGTGTGTCTTTATCTGGTATTAATGTCTGGAAGAAGAGATGATGTACTGGCGGTCGTAAGAAGTATTTCAGTCTATGCAGGCAAGGTCTATTGTATACCCCAACTTGTGATATTTGTCCTTGTATCTGGGCAGACCCAGGGTTGGCAAGCTGTGGAAATGATCTCTCTTTTCTGGCTAAGCTGTCTGTGACAGAGAGCCAAGGAACTTTTTCTAAGGAAAATTCAGACTGTGGAGACAGTGGGCTGGCAGAGCAACTTGGAGAGGATGGAGCTGAGATATCCATAGGAGTGTCACGATTCTGCACATCATCTGGGGCAGATTTTGGCTTGTCTCTTGCTAAGTCCAATAACCCTTGTGGTGAGTGCGACGCATCTCCTGGTAAGTGTGGTGTATCTCTTGATGACTGTGGCACACCTGGTGACTGCATCACATCTCCTGATGATTGTGTCACACCTGGTGACTGCATCACATCTCCTGATGACTGTGACACGTTTCCTGGTGACTGCGTCACATCTCCTGATGACTGTGACACATTTCCTGGTGACTGCATCACATCTGATAACTGTGGCACACCTGGTGACTGCATTACATCTCCTGATAACTGTGGCACACTTGGTGACTTCATCACATCTCCTGATGACTGTGGCACATTTCCTGGTGACTGCATTACATCTCCTGATAACTGTGGCACACATGGTGACTGCATTACATCTCCTGATAACTGTGGCACACCTGGTGACTTCATCACATCTCCTGATAACTGTGGCACACATGGTGACTTCATCACATCTCCTGATAACTGTGGCACACATGGCGACTTCATTACATCTCCTGATAACTGTGGCACACTTGGTGACTTCATCACATTTCCTGATGACTGTGGCACACCTGGTGACTGCATTACATCTCCTGATAACTGTGGCACACATGGTGACTTCATCACATCTCCTGATGACTGTGACACATTTCCTGGTGACTGCATCACATCTCCTGATGATTGTGTCACACCTGGTGACTGCATCACATCTCCTGATGACTGTGGCACACTTGGTAACTTCATCACACTTCCTGATGACTGCATCACACTTGCTAGTGACTGTGTTACACCTCCTAGTGAGTGTACTGCATCTCCTGATGACCGCATCACACCTCCTAGTGACTGTGTCATACCTCCTGATGACCGCATCACACCTCCTGATGACTGTGTCACACACCCTGGTATCTGCATCATTTCTGATGACGGTGGTGGCACGTCTTGCAGTGACTGCAGCACGTCTTGCAATGACAGTGGCATGTCTTGCAGTGACCACGGCATGTCTTGCAGTTGTGTCACATCTTGTGGATAGGACAGGTTTTGAGGTCGACCTGGCGCACCTTGAGGTAGGCCCAGAGTGTCTTGGGGTGGGTATAGTGGGTGCTGATGAGGATGCCATGATAAATTTTGACGTGTGCTTGGCATATTCTGCTGAGGGCATGGCACTTCTTGAGGTGGATGAGGCAGAGCTTGGAGTTGGCACTGCACAGAGACTTGTGGTGGACCTGACAAGGCTTGTGGTGGACACGAGGAAGCGCGTGGTGGACATGGTGAAGCTCTTAGTGGGCATGGTAAGGCTTGTAGCGGGCACAGCAAGCCTGGTGGTTGGCAAGGCACATCTTGCTGTGGGCACGGCAAAGAGGCCCTCTGATGGCTGCTGCTACTGTTATTGCTTGTTGAGGAGAAGGAGCTAACATCTGAAGAGAGATGTAGGCTTGTCAAGAAGCTGAGGCCACCTTTGTACGTGATGGAGCTACAGTTTGGCTCTGATGGATAAACAGAGTCCTGGCTGATAGCTGTAGGGGGTCGAGAACCTTCAAATATGTTTTCCTCCAACAAATCCAAATCTACAGGGTCATTGTTGACCATTCTCTGTGCTGCAGGCTGAGAGCCTCTATCTCCCTGGGCTTCCATCACCTCTTTGCCTGAAAGACTGGCACATGTCTGAAGACTGGGTGGCTCCTTCTGAGAGGAAGCTACAGGTTCCAAAGTCAAATCAAGAGTGGCAATAGGTCTATTTTCTTCCTCACTTCTTGTCAGATCAATCACACAGAGTCCATTACGATCTTTTGCCCTTGTTCTGGTCTCTCTAGTTAGGTCAATGAAGTCCTATTAAAGATTATGACAAGAGTAGAGAAGGGCACATTAACTTTATTTGAGAAGGCTGAGGTTTTAGCTTTTAATGATAAACATCTCTTTACTTTTTTATCTCATTGATATTCTATACATATCTACAGTGCTAGTGATTGAACCCAGGGCCTTGTGCATGCTGGGTAAATGCTCCTCCTCTGAGCTATACCTCAAGCTTCCTATATATATTCTAACATAAGTATTAGTTTTATTTTCTTTAGTTAACATTTTGCTAATGTGTGGTAGAATATTATTTTAACTAGGCAAAGATGTGTTAACATTGTTTATGCTGCAGAATATTACTTTAATTGTGTAAAGGTGTGTTACATTTGTGCTGCATGTTTAACTACATAAAGTGTGTTTCATTTGTTTTACCTTGTTTGCCTAAGGCACCTAATTGGTCTAATAAAAAGCTGAACAGCCAATAGTTAAGCAGGAGAGGGATAGGCAGGGCTGGTGGGCAGAGAGAATAAGTAGGAGGAGAATCTAGGCTCCAGAGAGAAGAAGGGGAAGAGAAGGAGGGAGAAAGAGAGGGACATGCCCAGGGCCAGAAGTCAGGCAGCCAACAGCCAGACATGGAGACAGCAGGAAAGTAAGATATACAGAAAGAAAGAAAGGTAAAAAGCCCTGAGGCCGAATATATATAAGAGAAACAGATTAAAATAAGAGCTAAGATAAGGCTGAGCATTCATAACTAATAAGTCTTTGTGTCATGACTTGGGAGCTGACTGGTGGCCCGAAAAGAAAGCCTAGTACACTAACATCAAAGCTGTTAACTTCCATACATTCATAAACTATCTATCTAAATGCCAGATGTATGTGAGAATGCGATGGGTTTTTTTGTTTTGTTTTGTTTTTCTGATCCAAGACAGACAGGTAAATAGTAGAGAATATTGCATCCTTCACAAAGAGAAAGCAACTTTTGCTTGAAAAGCAAATTTCCAGGATAATCTGCAACCGAAGCTAAGCAAGATGGTAAGTTAATATGAGGACCTAAGTACTAAGAACACATTAAGTGTTTGTCACTGGATTCAGGATTCCCAAAGATTCCTAGTCTCACCAGAGAAGGCTCTTGAGGATGGATATGTAAATAGGAACAGATTTATTAGGGGAAAATTTCAAAAGTACACTCTTAAAAGGGAGAGAAAAGTAGGCAACTTAGCTGGATAATTGAGCTTTTAAGGGCTAGAGGAAAATCCTCCATAATATTATGCATATGCAAGTGTAAATTTTTTTCTGGAAATTGGGAGGACATTTTGAGACTCAGAGGAGAGGTTTGACAAAACACAAAATGTCAAAGGCAGCATCTATGTGAAAGTACAGTTATAATGAAATGCTAAAGAAATGACGGGGCTTTGGGGTCTCTGAATCTCCAATAGAGCACAGCTAATTATAATAGCAGGATGCGTGCAGTGTGTATCTGGATGAAGCCATAACCATCAGGTTAAATTTACATCCAATGGGGCTAGAGAGATGGCTCAGTAGGTAAGAGCATTGGCTACTCTTCCAGAGGACTGGGTTAGACTGCCAGCATCCATAAGATGGTTTACAAGCATCTGTAGCTTCAGTCCCAGGGGACTGGATACCCTCTTCTGGTCTCCATGGACATAAGACATAAGCTGATAAACAGACACAGACACAGGCAAAACACTCATACATATAAAATAAAATTAAAAATATTTATATCCCATTATCTTGTCTCCCTGATTATTCATGTCATTTTTCTATGATTTCTTAAATTTTCACAATGATACTGCAGGATAGTATTGCCATCTCCATTATATACATGCAAAAATTAGTTTTGCAGGACCAGGTTACTTACCTAAGGATTATACAGCTAAGTAATAGGGGCAAACATTCAAATCCAACTGTCTCTTTCTTGTTGAATATGCCTAGGGATGCATAACTTTTTCCAATATGCAATCAGCTTTATTGTCTTTGTCTTTTCTTTTTAAGTAACTTATTTATTTTTATTTTATGTGCATTGGTATTTTGCCTGCACATCTGTCTGTGTGAGAATGTTATAACCCCTAGAACTGGAGTTCCAGACAGTTGTGAGCTGCCATGTGGGTGCTGGGAATTGAACCTGGATCCTCTGGAAGAACAGTCAGTGCTTTTAACTACTCTAAACCATCTCTCCAGACCCCATCTTTCCTTTTTGGAGACAGGATCTCACTTTGTAGCTCTGGCTGTCCTGGAACTCACTATGCAGACCAGGCTGGTCTTGAACTGACAGACATCCACTTGCTTCATCCTCCTGAGTACTGGGATTAAAGGTATGCACCACTACACCTACCCTGTAATCAGCTTTAAAGATTGTTTTTAAAACAATAAGGGGTAGGTATAAAAGCAATGGTGTGAATTTTAACTAATGGAAAACCACTAATCTTCAATCCCATTCCTCAGCAGGTTGATCAAGCAAATTACAGAGTTGATGATGTCAGCCAGAGATACTGTCACCACCTGTTGTGCCATGAGCCTGGAATAACACTGTGTTAGTCTCCAGGTGTCTTCTCACCTGACTGGGTACCATCACCATTGGCATATTATGGTCTGGCCATGCTAACTATTGCCACCATAGCCAGCATACAATTTCTCTCACTTTTAAATGTCATTATTGTTATTTTAGTTACATACAAAGTGTTTCACTATGATACTTCTTTACAAATGTTTGCCTTCTTGTTGGTCATGAATGGCTTTCTTCATCTCCCCCACTCCTTTCCCTCTGCTTTCACGCTGTTTCTCCTAATAGATGTGAAGGTCACCATTGTCAACAGATTCAAAGACATGGAGTTCTGAGTGGGTCAAGTACAAGTTTGGTATGTACCTAGTCCTGGAATAGGAATTGTTTGGCAAAATCAAAAGCCTCAATTTCTAGGAAAGGACCACACCGCATTGGTGCCTTTGATGATACTCAACAGCCAGTTGAACATACAGAGCTGAAAGTCTACTCCAAAGGTCTGAATTTAACTCGCCTCTCACAGCCAACTGCTGAAATGCAACATCACCAGGTTGGGTGGGGGGTATAGCTCAGTGTTAGAGTACTTCCTTGCAAAAGACCCTGGACTCAATCCCCAGCAACAGACACATACGTACATACATACACACATACATACACATCACATGTCACTCCCATTTTCAACCATCATCAGTTTGACATGAACTTCAGGATTAAAGTCAAATGCCTTAGCAAGATTCATAAAGGTTCTTCATCATAAGCCTAGTACTTCTAGTCTGTCTATTCCTTAACACATGGTGCACCCCCAAATGTGCTTAATTTCTCAAGAATCTTTTGTTTGCTTCTGTTCTTTCTCTTACCTGCAGTGACTATGGTCACTTTATTGATTTTCTAACAATCTCTCTTGAATTCCTTTCGTTTTTCTAGTTATACATCTTTTAATTATATTTTCAGTGGCTGACTTGGGGACTAGAGTCTGGAAATTCACAATGTTCTAGTATCTTAGAAAAAGTTATTTATGTGTGTGAGTGTTCTGTATGCATGTGTGTCCTGATGCCCTCGGATCCCCTGGGATTGGGGTTACAGATGGTTATGAGCTGCCAGGTGAGACCTCTGGAAAAGTAGGCAGTGCTCTTAACCACAGAGCCATCGTTCCAACTCCTATTTCTTAAAGTGTTAGTTTTTAAGCCTATATTTAGAATTTCTGATGCTCTTCATTTCTTTGTGGAAATACGCATTTCCACTTGATGTCATTTGTTTTCAGCCTAAATATCTTGTAATGCAGGGATTCTAGTGAAAAGTTCAGTTTATATTTAAAAACGTTTTTATTTTGCTTTCATTCTTGGAGGGAATTCTGTAGACACAGAATTCTTAACTGAAAAGTTTCTTCCTTCCATTATTTGAACATGTCAATCTGAGTCTTTTGGCCTCTACAATTACAAGATGTATAACTGTTTTCTATGTGTAACATGTAAATTTTCTCTGTGTAGATTTAAAAAAAGAAGTTTTCTTTGTTTATTTTTCCATGTTTCTTATTTTTGGGGTCTGTACATTGGTCTCCCCCAATCAAATCAAATAAATTTCATCAACTGTTTTTTCAAAAACATTTCTCTCATCTATCCCTGCTCCTTCAAGACTCCATTACACACACTTTGGTACCTTGCATAACTATGTAGTTATTGAGTTTTATTAATCCCCCTGTCCATTCTGTTTTTGAACTAGGTGATTTCTATATCTGTCTTGAACTTCCCTGTTTGCTCTGTCACTATTTTCCATTTTTTGATGAGCTCATTTAGTATATTTAAAAAACATTCAGTTATGGCAGATCTTTACCTCTCCCTCCCCTCCTCCAAATCCAGCCCCTCAGTTTTGTAGCAGACAACCTGCTTCAGCTTCCTACACACCATGCCCCCATCTCCAGTGGATCCTACAGATCTTCCCTCCTAAATTCCCTCCCCCACTCGTTGCTTTATCCCAGCCCCCAACTCCAGCAGGCACCCCCTGGGAATCTGTAGGCATCTCCAGCCAGAGAAGCAGCCCCCAACTCCAACATGTATCAGAAGCTACCAAAAGATGGAAAGATCTTCCATGCTCATGGATCAGTAGGATTAACATAGTAAAAATGGACAACCTACTAAAAGCAATCTACAGATTCAGTGCAGTTCCCTTCCCAATTTCAACACAATTCTTTACAGACCTTAAAAGGACAATTCTCAACTTCATATGGAAAAACAAAAACCAAAGATAGCTAAAACAATCCTGAACGATAAAAGAACTGCTGGAGGTGTCACCATCCCTGATTTTAAGTTATATTACAGAATTATGGTAATAAAAGCCACATGGCTTTGACACAGAAACAGACACACATTGATCAGTGTAACTGAACTGAAGACCCAGACATAAATCCACATACTATGGACACCTGGTTTTTGACAAAGACACCAGAAATACATACTGGAAAAAAGACAGCCTCTTCAACATATGGTGCTGGTCAAACTGGACGACTGCATGTAGAAGAATCCAAATAGATCCATTCACACTTATCACCTTGCACAAAACTCAACTCCAAATGGATCAAAGATCTCAATATAAAACCAGATACACTGAACCTGATAGAAGAGAAAGTAGGAAATAGCCTTGAACTCATTGGCATAGGAAAAGACTTTGAACAGAACACCATTAGCACAGGCACTAAGATCAATAATTAATAATTGAGACCTCATGAAACTGAAAAGCTTCTGCACAGCAAGACATCATCATTCAGACAAAGTGGCAGCCAACAGAATGGGAAAAGATTTTTACCAACTACACATCCAATAGAGGACTAATATCCACAATACATAAAAAACTAAAAAAACTAGATATCAAGAAAACAATCCAATCAAAAAAATGGGGTAGCATACATTCCACTGTAAAGAACTCATCCTACAAACATCCTATCATAGTCTTCAATAGCAAAAGCAAAAGCAAAAGAGATTTTCTATGTAGTTTTGGTGCCTGTCCTGGATCTCGCTCTGTAGACCAGGCTGGCCTCAAACTCTCAGAGATCCACCTGCCTCTGCCTCCCGAGTGCTGGAATTAAAGGTGTGCACCACCACTGCCCGGCCCAGTTGAATCATTTTTATGTCAGAATAGCATAAGCTGATAAAGAACTGTGTACCAGGATCCATACTATATACAGGGAATAACAATATCAACAATATGGCCTATAATCTGAATGAGGTAGAGAAGTTCAATTTAAATGCCTAAAATTATTATGAGATTTTTAAAAAGTTACTACAATCTCAGAGCTGGGGATATATCCCAGTTTGTATCATGCCTGCCTAAAGACATGAAGCCCTAGGTTTGATCTCCAGCACCCCATAAACCAAGTACAGTCATACACGCCTGCAAGCTCAATATTCAGGAAGTGGAAGAGGGGGAAGCAGAAGGTCATCCTCAGCTACACAGCAAATTTGAGGCTAGCCTGAGCTACAGGAGACCGCGCCTCAAAAGAAAAAAAAAGTTAGTACAACCCTATTAGAAAAGAATTAGGGGGCTGGAGAGATGGCTCAATGGTTAAGAGCACTGGCTGCTCTTCCGGAGGACCCGGGTTCAATTCCCAGCACCCACATGGCAGCTCACAACTGTCTGTAAGTTCAGATGTCCAGGATCTGACACCTTCACACCAATGCATATAAAATAAAGTTAAAATAAAAAAAAAAAAAAAAGAATTAGATACTTAAAAACATCTGTGCATCCATATAGGGAAATTTTTCTATAAGTAATACACACAAAAAACTGTAGCTCTCCAGACATGGTTTATTATTGCTTACAATCCTAAATTTCTTACCTCTCCTTAAAATTATGTTTATAATCTAAAGTGGTGAAAATTCATTTTTCCAAAGATGACTGTGAACCTTAAGAACAGCAATAAGGGGCTGGAGAGATGGCTCAGAGGATAAGAGCACTGACTGCTCTTCCAGAGGTCCCGAGTTCAATTCCCAGCAACCACATGGTGGCTCACAACCACCTGTAATGAGATCTGGTGCCCTCTTCTGGTCTGCAGTCATACATGCTGTATACATAATAAATAAATAAAAATTAAAAAAAAAAAAAAAAGAACAGCAATAAGGTTTCCCTTTATGGTGAAGTAAATGATTTATTAGCTATGATGGCTGTACAATCCAAGGTATTGTATGGATGGAGTTTATTATGTGGAATCATATCATAAAGGTATTTTAAAAGATGTACTAGAATAAAGACATATTTATAATCTGGATAATACAAAAATACAAATTAAGTTCCTCTCCTAAGAGAGAGAACACCTACTGTGCTGGCTAGTTTTATGTCAACTTGTCACTCTAGAGTGATCTGAGAGAAAGGAACTTCAATTGAGAAAATATCTCTAAGATCAGGCTGTAGGCAAGACTGTAGGGTATTTTCTTAATTGGTGATTGATGAGGGAAGCCCAGTCCATTGTGAGTGGGGCCACAGCTGGGCTGGTGGTCCTGGGTTCTGTAAGAAACTGATGGGCTGGAGAGATGGCTCAGAGGTTAAGAGCACTGATTGCTCTTCCAGAAGTCCTGAGTTCAATTCCCAGCAACCACATAGTGGCTCACAACCATCTGTAATGAGATCTGGTGCCCTCTTCCGGCCTGCAGGAATATATGCGGACAGAACCCTGTAAATAAATAAACCTTGAAAAAAGAAAGAAGAAAGCAGGCTGAGCAAACCAGAATGCGTCACTCCTCGTGGCCTTTGCATCAGCGACTGCCTCCAGGTTCCTGCCCCGTTGGAGTCCTGTCCCATCTTCTTTTGATGATGAACAGTGATGTGGAAGTGTAAGCTAAATAAGCCCTTTCCTCCCCAAGTTGCTTTTAGTCATGGTGTTTCTTCACAGCAATGGTATCCCTAACTCAGACACCTACCTTTGGGTGTAGGAAGAACCTCCAAAGGCAACCTAGAATGAATGAGTACTCCACAAGTGATTTACAGGCTTATGTAGTAGCTGACCTTGATTTAGTACATATATTAGGAAGAACAGAGAATGCCTCCTGGACTAATAGAAGCCACAGCATCTGGAGCATGGTAGGGGTTCACTAGATTTCTGTGGAGGGTTCTAGAAAGGCAGAGATATTTTTATTCACCACTTCAGGAGTAAGGACAAAGATAAAGGATCTTGAGGAAAAACAAAGGTGTAAGTGCCCCGCCCCCGGGCTTTGTACGTGATTCGTATTTGCAAAGCGAAATAAACCGTCCTTTTCCACAACTCAAAAATCGGGCCCCTGGCTCGGAAAGTAGGCCCTGGAGCGCAGCCGCCTCCGTGCCAAGGGCGGCGCTTCCCTCGCTCGCAGCCGGGGCTCCTGTTACCTCCCTGCACACATCTGTGCCCATCACAAGCCAAACAATTACGCGCTCCCGCGCGCCCGCCTCGAGGTCCGGTGGCGGCTGCGGCCTGGCCGGGATCCCCACCTCCTCCCGCTGCCAAAAGCTCTGCTGCCACCCCGGGCCGGAGGCCACCGGCGGCCGCTGCATGGCAGTCCGCCCTGGAGCTCAGTGTGTCGCCCATGTGCTCGGCCCGCTCGGCGGCGCAGCCCTGGAGGGCTGTGCGCTGGCCAGCCCGAGGCCTGCCGTCCCGGCGGCGCCGCAGCGCTCCTCGAGGCCCGAGGCCGCCAAAGGCGGGAAGACACGGCGGCGGGGAACCAGGGTCGCAACGCCCGGCTCCCGTGGGGCGTGGCGAGCGGCAGCGGGCTCACTCACCACGGTTCGGCGGGGCAGCGCGCCGGGGGTCCGGGACAGGGCCCGGCGCAGCCTCCGCGCCCTGCCCGAGCGGGTCCCGGCCGAGCTCTCGGAGCCGCTGTCGTCGGAGATCACGATGAAGTCCTCCATGGCTACGGGCCCGGCTGAGCCGCCACGCGCCGGCGGCCAGCGACCCTGGCGACTGCGACTCCGGTTCCAGCTGCTGAAGCGACTGCAGCGACCGCGTCGCCCACACTGGGGTTAGTACCCCGCCGGCCCCGCCCCCTCCATTGCCCCGCCCCGCCCCGAGCCCCGCCCACCGCGGGGCCGCGGCGCGAGGGCAAGGGCGCTGCGGTAGAGCCCTGGAGGCGCCCGGCTGCCTTTTCCTCAGAGAAAGAGAGGGAAAGGAGGAAAGGGGGGCGGGGGAGGGGAGGGAGCGAACTGAGAGGCCGGGCCGTGCGGTTCGCGGGCGGGGAAAAACGTTGATGCTGAGGGGGTGTCCGCCGCGGCTCTCAACTGACCCCGGGGTGCCGTGCTGGTGACGGGCCCCCGGCTGCAGGTGTGAGGAGGTGTGACTAGCCAGCTCGATTTACAGGGAGAGCCAGCGGGCACGGGAGGTGGGCTGACCGGGCCTCTGACAAGGCATCGCATTGACCAGGGAGCGGGGCCTCCAACTGCCAGACGGTGGGTGACTCGACAGGTTGAGAGGCCGCGAGGGGCTCCGAAGGGTTACCTGAACTCGCAGTCTTCCTGACTGGGGCAGAGCCAGTTGATGAGAAGGTGGCCTGGCTTCTGGCTGAGGCAGGGGCGAAACCCCACGTCTTCGTCTGCGCAGGCAGATGCGTAGGATAAATTCCAGAAGTGGAATTATTGGATCAAATCTATGTGGGGTGTTTTTTTTTGTTGTTGTTGTTGTTCTTTGGCAAATGCTGCCACATTACCCTAAGTTGTACCAATTTGCAGTTTCACCAACAACATGCGTCTCAGGAATTTAAACTGTCATATGTGAGAGTTACTGAGTTGCTGGTTGACTGAAACGCCGAAAAGGCACACACGTAGAGCTGTGAGGTCCCAGAGTACATGTATCGTCCGACCAAGCAGAAGCTGTAAGGATAAAGCTGTATCCCCAACAGAGGGAAATGTTGGTCAGTAGTGAATTCTTTGGTTTGTTTGTTGTATGGCAGGGGCATTAAAATAAAAACAGGGCCCATGGTTATTTTTAAAATGTGGGATATTGACAAAATCCTGCTGCTTGGGCTAAAATAACTTTGAAAAATAGAGTAATACATTCAAATTAAAATGTCTTTAGCAAAAAGAGGTTTTTCCTACAGGAATAGCTGTTGGGTGCTGTAAGCAGTGTCTAGTGCAGTGTTTTTTAATCTTTAGGTGAACTTCTGAATCAGCCAGAGGATGTGATAATAAAGATTGCAAGACCACACACCAGCATTTTCAACTGAGAAACTGAATTTTTGTGAGTGAGGCCCCCAAATTGGTATTTCTTTCAGGCTCCTAGGTGATTTTGACATTACTTAAAGTCTGGTAAACACACTTTGAGACTTGCTGGTCTGAGCCAGGCATGGTGATACATGCCTTCAATCCTAGTACTTGAAGGCTGAGGTCAGCCAGGGTGAGAGAAAAGAGAAAAAAAAAAGGGGGG
>CABHPP010123269.1:28371-40566 GCA_902168425.1 Peromyscus attwateri | reverse complement strand
ATTTTATCTAAAAAATAAAAATAAAATGTATGCAATTATAAACTGGATGCAATGCCCATCTTTTTTAACATGTGGTTTTACTTATCTCTCCTTTCATGGAACCAGTAATTATATTTACCTATGAGGTATGATGTAATTTTGAATATATGCTAAACATTACATTGTGATCAAATGAAGATCATATTGGTACCTATGACTCTGAACATTTATATTTGTGCTGGGATTAGTTAAAGTGCTTCCCACTATGTAGAAACGTACATTATTACTAACTACAATCACCTCCATGTTCAGAGGAGCAGAGCTTACAGAATTTGTCTCCCTATAACACAGACCCACTGTCCAGCCTTTCCACAGACTTCCCCCCAACTACTGTTCTCTGACTTTTAAGCACAATTCTACTCTCAATTTTCATAACATCAACCTACTCAATTCCACATATGAGTGAAATTATATGGAATTTTTCTTTCTGGAACTGGACTATTTTACATAATGTCTCCTAGGTTCATCTATATTGAAATGAATGACAGGATTCCATCTTTTGTGGCTGGATGACAGTCCTCTGTGCCTAAGACCCCAAATTCTTTATCCAGTCATCATCCACTGATGGAGACCTTGGCTGTTTAAAAAAAATACTATTTCAAACTTAAGCATGCCCATGTCTCTGACATCTCATTTTCTCAGTTATATTCCAAATAGTGTGATTGCTGGATCAATTTTAAGGACCCCCATGCTGTTTTCTTTAATGACTGTACTAACCTACAAATATACTCATAATGTGAAAGCTTCTTTTTCTCCACATCATCTATTGTCATGTATTATGCTTGTCGTTTTGGTAATAGGCTTTCTACCAGGAGTCATATGGTTACTCATTGTGATTTATGTTTTTCATATATTTGAAATTCTGAATAGTTTTCATATGCCTTTGTGTGCTTGTTTGATGTCTCAGAAGAAATATTTACTAAGGGCCTTGGTCCTTTTTGGAATCAACTTGTTCATTTTATTTCACCTTTTTGTTCTTGTTTGTTTTGTTTTGGTATTAGGCTGAGTTGCCTATATTTTTTTTCTTTGTTAGTTCTTTGAGAATTTTGTACAATGAACATTTTTGCACACTCCCATAACTCCTTCAACTAAACAAGGAAGAAGAACATGAAGAAGTCTTCTCTGGTGATGGCTACATAAAGCGTTTCAGTTGTGAAAGTTTGTCACAAGGTGCATTTGCTAATCATTTCTGTATTGCTGTCACATTATAATCAAATTTTGAGAATTCAAAAGATGTAAATCTAGAAGCAATAAGAAAATAGTAAATATGAAAATGTTAAGAGGACATCATAAGATGATCAAAATAATAATTAAAAGATTTTTTAATTCCCCAGAGGAATCAAAGTGTACTTTAAGCTGATATATGAATAAGTAAAAGTGTGAATATTAGTGATACAAAAAAGTTTGAGGCAACACAAAGGGACATGTTCTTATTGGAAAGATGACAAAATTGACTTCAGGGCAGAGCAGAATTGGTGACATGCTGGGCTCAGAAGTTTATTTTAATAAGTTACAAATAACAAAGTTAGTAGGGGTATTTTTCATAAATTCCATAAAAATCACACTTAGATATTGATTGAAATTATATCAAATCCAATGCATATGTATGGATTATGTGTGTGACTAAATACATTAACACAACCTAATGCATCTATTTAGTGTTTCTTGTATGCATGTATTTTAAGACTGACCACTTAGAATTTGATAATTATTTATAGTGCTCATCCCTGAGGAAGACTTCTTCATCTATGGGTGTTACTGCATATATTTTTTTCTACCAATTTTGGCATGTCAACTGGTGTTGTCATTGTTTAGGTCTTGTTTTAGCAACTGTGTTGCTGGGATTTCATGTCTATAACTTCCTGTGATAAGACACAAAATCACAGCAAATTTGAGAAGACACAAAATCACAGCAAATTTCCTGGTCTTTTGGCTCTTATAGTCTTCCCTCACCATCTTTCAAGGCATTCCCTGATTCTTAGAAGTAGAGGTTGTGTTGTAAATCTATCAGTTGGAGCTGGGCAGCTCACAGTCAGAAGTTCTTTGCATTTTGACCA
Organism: Peromyscus attwateri; assembly: GCA_902168425.1. Lineage (NCBI taxonomy): Eukaryota > Metazoa > Chordata > Mammalia > Rodentia > Cricetidae > Peromyscus > Peromyscus attwateri. Next base: position 38,470 of record CABHPP010123269.1, on the reverse strand, counting down.
GTAGGACTAGCTCTCATAGCATTGGAAGGTGCTATGCAGGCTACCAAAGGAAAAAAGCAGTCAGTAATTATAGCTACCTAGGATGCCTATGAACAACAACAATAATCAGTACAAGAAGATATCCCTAAAGGGCACGTAGAGCTTGGTGATAGACAATAGATGTCTAATTAGACTTAAACCTGCTCAACATGAGAAAAATCATCCCTGGTATTGTAAATCAAGGTAACCACATGTGGCAAGAGGTTAGACCCTCATCCTGCCACTTTACTGGGCCATTATAATTCTTAACTACATTCTAAATACTTATCTTCATACCCACAGATAAGTACAGCTCTTACCCCTCATCAAAGTAACTTCATTTTGGAGTAAGAAACCTAATGTTTTGCAAAGAACCTTTTCCAGGGACATTGCTCAATTCAAGTGTTAACTATGTAAAGGTTCCTTAGTCTTTTCTGTTTCTTTCAAAATATTATTTTGAATTAATAGAGCATAATCTTTCCAGTGTTTATCAATAAACATAAACATTGACATTGATTTATGATTAATCCAGAAACACTGGAAAGATTAAGGTTCATCAGGTTCAGTATGGTTAGGAATTAATAGAGAGTTATATCCTAGTTAGTCCTCACCTAAAATTGATGTTAATACTTCTGTTTTACTGCAATGAAATTTCATTTGACATATTTTAAATTATATTGACATATTTATGCTTAACTTTAAAACAATCTTTCATTCTCAAGGAGAAAAAAAGTACTCAATACTTTGTATATGCATTACATTGCTACACACACACAGTGCTAGATTCAAATTAACAAACTTAATGATTTTATTTCTTTTTATGAAGGCTATTAATGTAAGATGTTTGTTCTGTTCAGTTTTTAGTTTTTTTCACAAATATAAATCATTTAGTGATTAATGAGCTTACAGAGGGAAATATGCTTTCTGTAATTTCAAGAGATCAATGAAGTCAGAACTCAATAGTATACTATAGCAGTGTTGATGAGAAAGTGACTTGCATTTAAAAAGTCACAAGACCATTCATACATAGATTAGGTTATTAAAATATATTGTTTTTAGTAGTTCCATTTCTTTTAAATCAGCACTTAATATATTTATTGGTATTTTCTTTTTTCTTCTTTATTAAGAAAATTTTTATTCATTTTACATACCAATAACAGATCCCCCTCTCATCCCTCCTCCTGATCCCCTCCAGCCTTCCCCCCACCCATCCCCTATCCCCCCCCCCTCCAAAAAGGTAAAGACTCCTATGGGGAGACAGCAAAGCCTGGTATATTCAGTTGAGGCAGGTCCAAGTCCCTCCCATGCATCAAGGCTGTGCAAGGTGACCCACCATAGGTAGTGGGCTCCAAAGAGCCAACTTGTGCACTAGGGCTAGATCCTGATCCCACTCCCAGGGGCACCTTAAACAGACTAAGCTACGCAGCTGTCTTGCTTATGCAGAGAACCTAGTCCAGTCCCATGCAGGCTCCACAGCTGCTGGTCTAAAGTTTCATGAGTTCCCACTAGTTTGGTTCGGTTGTCTCTGTAGATTTCCTCATCATGATCTTGATGCACCTTGCTCATAGAATCCCTCTTCTCTCTCTTCAACTGGACTGCTGGAGCTTATCCTGGTCCTTGGCTGTGGTACATGTACACAGTGGAGTACTACTCAACAGTAAAAACAATGACATCATGAAATTTGTAGACAAGTGAATAGAACTAGAAAATATCATCCTAAGTGAGGTAACCCAGACTCAGAAAGAGAAACATGGTTTGTACTCACTTATAAGTAGATACTAGATGTAAAGCAAGGGATAACCAAACTACAACCCACATCTCCAGAGAAGCTAGATCAAGGAGGACTATGGTGATATTGTGTCCCCCAATATATTGTTCACCCTAATAAAATTATCTGGAGTCAGAAAACAGAACAACCACTAGATAGACATAGAGGCCAGAAAATGGTGGGACACACACCAGTTCAGCTGAGATCCATTCGGATGAGGACTCAGGGGCTTCTAGTTTGAGGAAACAGGATTGGATGAGGAGCTGCAGAGGTGAGGTTGGCTGTGGCTTGTTCTGTCTCTCTGATCTTTCAGAATTCACCCCCATATCTGGCTCTAGGTTTTTTTTTTTTTAATAAGACCATTTAAAAATTAATCTACAAAGGACCCTAAGAGGGATGCATAGATCACCCTGGGAAGGGGAAGTAGATGAGATCTCCCAGGTAAACTGGGAGAGGAGGGGCGATAGAGGGGAGGAAATGGGGGATGAGAACATAAGGGAATGAGATGGTCAGCTAGGGGAGGGACGGAGTGCGATAGCAATGAAAGAGATATCTTGAGAGAGGAAGACATTTTTTTAGTTTTTGAAGTAGCTCTCATTTGCTAAGCCCAGCTAACCCAGAGTACAGTGGCAACATGGAAGAGAGGTATGAGCCTGTCTATCCAACATGAAATCGTGATCTATAAGTACCAGAAACCAAAAGGTTCTTTCTTATTTCTGCTCATCCTCTAGTGTCCATTCTAGTCCACATTCAGAAACATTCCAGAAGGAGATCGGGGAAACAAAGAAAATCCTCTCTGTTTTTGAAGGCTGACATAGTCTGTCTGTCACATTAACTCACATACTACTGACCATGTCACTGATCAGGAGAGCAGCTTGAGTGGAATAGGCTTGACCTACCACCAAGGCCCAGATTCAGCATGTGCTTCAGAGGGCAGAGGAGCTACTGTTCCTTATTTGTTTGGAACATTTTGATTTCTCTTTAGAATTTAGTCTTTATACATTTTAAATCATTAAGATTTTGTTTACCTAAAAATGATTGTTTTCTAATTTTTCAAATGGGCCCAATTGTTTATTTTTTGTGGGGGAGAATCTGATATCCTATCAAAAGTAGACTATATGTAATTAGTCTGTACAAAGAATTGCAGTCCATTATATCCTTGACAATAGCTAGTAATTTAAGGACACGGCTGTGTGTGGAGTTCTACACTAATTACAAGGCACAATACAGCTAGTTATTCCATTTTAAACCAGTTGAAAACAATGGTTAATATCAATTATTTCTTAAATGTCACACTTTTTCGTGAGTACACTACAACATGACTTGGAACCATAGGGAATTTTCCCGAATGCCATGAACTACATTGATTTCTGTCTGACGCAGGAAATGTAACCTAGTATTATCAGCCTGCAACCTATCTAAAAATCTTAGGGACTTAGAAACTGCAGTGTTTGCTTCATATTAACATAAGCATGCATGCATCACCTTCTAACACCTGTGTTGATAGAGTCATATGACTTAACTACTGGTGATGTGAAAAGCACTCTCTTCTCTGACTAGCACAGTATTTTCAGAGTCACTAAATATATTGAATAAGCCTTTCATGTCTTCACTTCCACAGTTATGTGTTTTATAACTAGGCACTGATGAGCAAAAGCAAATAAAATTAACAATTGATTTTGGAGATTTTACAGATGATTATAATTTGGGAGGTTAATGAATTATAATGATTTACACTGTGGAGATGGATATGAAAAGTGTAGAAAACTTCCAATGATCTAAAAATCATGGAAGTACCTAAGTTACTTGTTGAAGTGTTGAATATCAGAAGGCATAGACATACTTGGGTAAGTGGACCCAATACAAACAAATACCAGTACTAACGTAAGACAATACAATAATCTGAATACGGAGTTTGTGTGAAAAAAGAAAAGTTGCTGCTTTTTGGGGTATGGGCCTCAGTAGTGCATATTAAGTAGAATAAAATTCAAAAGGGAACAGAAATTCTAATATTTTCCTTGGAATTGATACTTTTACACAAGAAATGACACTTCTCCAAGTTGGCTTCCATATTTCCAAACCAAACTATAAATCAATGAAAATATTGCAAGCATTCATTTTGTCTACTCTGAGCCAAATTCATGAAGATAAATGTAACAGCATCCCTATCAGGAAAGCAGGGAAGCTGAATGCAGAGTTTCACCTCTCCTGTTCCTCCAGATCAACGCTATCTCTGGCTCTGCAGCAGAATACCTGCTGCAGCCTCCCCTGGTATCCATAGTGGACTACACATACTGTCCCCTCCTAATCTCCCTTCCCTCATTCATTATTTTATCCCAGGCCCCAACTCCAATAGGCATTCCCTGCAAACTCACAGGACACGCTTGCAGTGGGATGACTGCAGATCTTCACCTCGGCTTCTGCTCCTCCAGATTCAACCCCCACATCTCATCCCCAGCTCTGCAGTAGAATTTCCTACCAGGCAACATACAGCCTCCACACTCTCCTAAAAACCGGGGAAGAAAAGAAGCTAAGGAACAAAGCACCCACTCAACAAAGACAAGACCAGATATCAGCACCTAGAATTACAATGTTCCAAATCCCAGATGCCTAGGTGCCAGTGTAAAAACACAATCAATAACAGCCAGGACAATGTATATCCACTAGAGCCCAGCAATCCTGCCAAAGCAGGCCCTGAGTATTCCAATACAGCTGAAACATAAGAAAAAGACCTTAAAGCAGCCTTTATGAATATGATAGAGGTCCTTTAAAAGAAAATGAATAAATCTCTTAAAGAAATCTATGAAAACACCGTGGAAAGAAATTAATAAAACTGTTCAAAATTTGAAAGTGGAAATAGAATCCAAACTGAGGGAGATCTGGAAATTAAATTTTTAGGCACTCAAACAAGAACTTAAGAAGCAAGATTCACCAACAGAATATCAGAAATAGAAGAAAAGAATCTCAGGAATTGAAGGCACAAAAAAGAAATATATACATCAGTTAAATAGAATGCTAACTTAAGAAAAACAAATAAATAAAATCATTGCACAAAACATCCAGGAAATCTGGGACAACATGAAAAGCTCAAATGTAAGAATAATAAGAATAGAGGAAGGAGAAAAAAGCCCAAATCAAAGGCACAGAAAATATTTTCAACAAAATCTTAGAAGGAAATTTCCAGAACCTAAAAGAAGGAGATGGCAATCAAGATACAAGAAGTATACAGTACTCCAAATAGAAAAGTCCCTCAGCACTTAATAGTTGAGATACTAAATGTGCAGAACAAAGAAAGAATATTAAAAGTTGCAAGGGAAAAATACTAAGTAACATATCAAGGCAGACCTACTACAATTACATCTGACTTCTCAATAGAGACTCTCAAAGTCAAAGGAACTGGACAGAAAAATCTATAGATTCTAAAGATATACCAGCCCAGACTACTATACTCAACAAAAATTTCAATCACCATAGATGTAGAAAATAAGATATATCAGTATAACACCAAATTTAAGCAACAATATATCTACAAATGCAGCCAAACAGAAGGTGCATGTGGAATAAATAATCCCAGACCAGCAAATCAAAAAGGGGAGCACATACACACATTCACACACACACACACACACACACACACACACACACACACACACACACAAACAAACACACACATACATCACACCAACATTACCACAAATAACAACAAAATAAAAGCACACACACAATCACACATACACACACACACACACACACACACACACACACACACACACACACTTTGACTTAGAGAAGACTGAATACCACCCTCATGGCCATGAGCTAATAGAAATTTGTCATTCTCTTTTTGTTGTGATTTTCAAGGCTACTAACAAGAGCCACCTAGCTCCATGGTCCTTAAATTAACATTACCAACTTAAAAATATATTGATGGATCTCATAAAAGATTTTGTTAGGAAAAGGGAGCATAAGTGTACAGAGAAACAATTTAAAAAGTAAAGGATAGATTTTATACTACAATTGTGACGGTGTTCAAGCGGATGTATGCATATGTGTGAATACACGTACAAACTCATTAAATGCACAGATTAAACAAGTGAAAGTGTTTTGCCTTAATAAAACCAAAAACTGAAACAATATGAAAATGCTGTAATCACACACCACAGCGGTGCATTTCACCTGCACAGAACTATAAGCCATCACCAAAGACTCTTAGTCATCCCCAGGTCCAGATCCTATCTTAAGCATCTGTCCCTCGGCCCTGATGGGGGATGTTGCTCTGTATTCTGTGAATCTATTGCTCTGATTAGTTGATAAATAAAATTTTGATTGACCAGTGATCAGGCAGGAAGTATAGTATAGGCAGGATAAAGAGAGAGGAGAATTCTAGGAAGGGAAGGCTGAGTCAGGAGACGCTGTCAGCCGTCGCCTCCATGAGAAGCAAGATGTAAAGTATCGGTAAGCCACAAGCCACATGACAACTTATAGATTACTAGAAATGGGTTAATTTAAGATATAAGAACTAAATAGCAAGAAGCCTGCCACGGCCATACAGTTTATAAGTAATATAAGTCTCTGTGTGTTTACTTCGGTCTGAGCAACTGTAGGAACCATGTGTACACAGGAAAACTTCAACTACACAGCCCCTGCCTAGCTTCTTCAGAAGTCAAGACTGAGGAAGGTGCTTCTATGAAGACTTGCTATTTTGATCCCTTGAACAAAAACCCGTGAGAGATAAAAAGAGTAAATGAGAAGAAAGTTCTGTCAGTGTGTTACTAAGTTCAGGACACTCATGGGAATTACAGAAAAGGCCCAAGACTATTAACCCAAAAAAACGAAAAGAAGTATGTTTCCTCCATCGGCTTTTGCACGGTATTGATTGGGAAATTCAGTGGTTGAGTCTGGGAAATTCCAGATACATGAACATGTCAAAATGACCTGGTAGATTTCTGCAGCTCTCTCCACAGCAGCAAATGCCAATTTTAAGGGCAGAGGAAAAAATGAAAGTCTTCTTGAGAGGAAATGGCATCAGGTTTCACCTGCATATATTTGGCTTCTGCATCAGTGGTTGGAGGGGACAAAGTAGACAAATTGAGTCTTTTGGCAAAGACATATATTAATACCTGCATAAATTCAGTAAATATTTGAGGGTCGCAATGGCAATGACCTAACCTCCTTTGCTGTCTATTTGAAAGATTTCAATTTCAAAAATCTGTCAAATACTCCTCCCACCTGAAAGATTATGATTACTGAAATATACTAACCCCAGTAAACAAGTATGCCACCTTATATGACAAAGAAACTACTTCCCTGTGTTGGAAATGAGTAATGTCTCTGAACTATTTCCCTTATTTTAAACTCAATTTTCTTAATCTCCAGTTTTCTGGCTGTTGTAATTTCCCTTCATATCCTCAGAACCCATCTTTTGTCACTTGAGGGTATTAGTTTCACCATATATAGAACTGTCCCATCTTCTCACATAACAAGCAGGAGTAGTGAATTTACTCCCACATTAGACATGATAATGTAACTGGGGATGTGGCCTGTGCCTATAGGACACATAATGAATTAATGCATGTGAGCATCACACCTAATTTTCATCTACCTGGATCACAGTCCACACTAGGCATAGTTCCTATAATTCCCTGAGAATTTTTTTTGTAATGTTTTCCAGGTTTTGTGCTCTTCTATTTACAATGTAAAGCATTAGCTTTAGACCAACTGACTGCCTGTATCCTTTTTCCTCTAAGGAGTGACTGTTGCATCTGTTTATATTCATTAAGAAGATAACAGCAAACAAGAAATCATATTGTCCATCCAGTTACTTTTTTACCAGTTTGCTCCCGTTCTAGGCATATGTTAGGTTAAGATATGAGAGTGACCTCTACTATCCACAGCCTCTTCTATAGAGAATATGGCCACTAACTTATAAAAATGTAAGCATTCAAAATCATAATATGAAAAAGGGTTGGGAGTCCAGTGTGGTGGTGGATGATGTGGGTAGTTGAGGCAAGAAGATCAGAAGTTCAATGTCATCCTCAACCATAAAACAAGTTCTGGGCCAGCCTGAGCTTCATGAAACCCTGTCTGGAAAAAAAAAAAAAAAAGAAGATGGCATTGCGCTTGAAGACAGTCAACATAGATATAATAATTATCACATCTGATCTAAGTGAAAACCATATGACCTTTTTTCAGGGAAGAATACTGTTGAAGTAAAAACAAAATCAGTTGTACTATATTTTAAAGAAGCAAAAAAATTAAACAGTTTTCTGATAATGTGTCGAGTATTATTCTTGATGTATGTTGTACACTGTAATTTTTCTGTCTTACTGGAAACATTCGAGGCATGACTATTAGAATGGTATTACACTTGTATTCTTAAAATAAGGAATCTGATTTTTAAAGGCTACACAACTAACAACTGGCAACTCTTCTAAGTGAATCTAATGTCTAATACTTAACAAGCCCCTGCATTTCTGGTTTTGACTGGCAATGAAATGGGTACTTTAAAATCTGCTTTCATACTGTTATTATTTTGTTCACCTCTGTTGTTACCATTTTGTCTCCACTAGATGATTAGGACTGGCCCTAACAATGCCAACAAAACACAAGTCACAGAACAGTCAAGCACAGCTACCTGTTGAGTCCGAATCACAGGAATTTCAGTTAAGTCTATATTCTGTTCTCCTACATCCAGTTCAGCTTTGCTCCACATGTACAGCTCCATACAGGGGTCAGGCAAACCCTCCACTCAAGGGCAGCTTGTCTTGCTTAATTCTTTTTTATTTAATAAGCAATTATGTAAATTAGATGGAAAAACTGCACTAAAAATAGCTTGATTTTCAGACATATTTGTTTGTAATCTCATGTGTTTATCCTATTGTTTATGTGCTCAAATGAGATCATGTTATAAAAATGTAATATAATTCTGATAGTTTTCCTTAAGCCCTTAAGTTGTTTGCTCAGAAGAAATTCTTGTAAGTGTGGCTATGGCACTATACAATAGTTTTAATTTCCAAGTTGTTTTCTAGAAATATTAGAAAAATATATTTGAAGAATTTTTCTTATGTTTATTGGTGTGTAATCATTTCCTATGATGTAAGGTTATAAAGTGTCTATTTAATTGATTTGGTATTTTCTCAAATTCCAGCAAGTCTGCGTGTGTGTGTGTGTGTGTGTGTGTGTGTGTGTGTGTGTGTGTGTGTGTTAGTCATGCTTTGGGCAAATGTGTTTTCATAAATTGTTCATTCTTAGCAGCCCATTGCTTTCTAATTTTCTCATCTTACCATTAACTTGTAAAGTTAACTCTATGAGCTTGATACATATTTTTCAAATACTAAGTCTTTATCTCTGTTTTCATTTTATATTGCTGATACTCATGGAAAGTTTACTTTCCATTATGATTTCTGTATGATGTCCATGCTTAGAAACATTGCCTCTTCCTCTTTCATTGATATTCTTTCATAATTTGTGGTACTGTATAAGGTATTTTTATGTAAAAATAATACTTGAGGCTTTGTGTTTCATTTTAAATTGTGTTCTTATAAAAATGAAACATAAGATTGCTTTATTTAGGTATTATTTTAAGAATATTCTCTCTTGGTCATAGAAAAATGTCAAGTTCATTGTATGGTAGTTACTTGTGTGTTTCTGTCTCTGCAAATCCTCATGAAATTGACAGTCTATGTGTCTACTTTTGGAAGGATAACTGACTTCTTAAAACTCTTCATTATATTTAATTATTTGTATGTAGGATTGCCCTAAACTTTGCAATATTTCCCCCAAATAGTCCCAGTTATCAATGTTTAAATAATCTTGAAAGCACTCATGAATGAACTCTCATTGATTCACTAGGCTCTTTGTCCAGTTCCATGAATCCTGGATCCTAGGAGAAGAGAGACAACTAACTGACCTTCTGATTTTGAAATAATTAGCATAAACCTTCCAATATTTTCAATCTGTAAAATGAAATGATGGTCATTTCATTTTATTTAATGAACTTGGTGTGGCTAATAAATAAGACAAAACATGGCAGCAAGCAGGGCAACATTATTGCCCCTGTAGTGATGACAGCAATCCTGATGATCCTTAACAAAGTCTCTTCTTAGTTTCTCTTTCTTATGAACATCCCTTGCCATTTAAAATTACTTTATTGATCCTCAATAAAGTACAAACCCACAGTACCCAACAAATTGAGCATAAACGTTTTCATGACCTGTCCTTGCTGGTCTGAAATGAGCGTTTGGACAGAATCTGTCATCTGTCTCTAGCTTGCTTGATCTCTCTCTCTCTCTCTCTCTCTCTCTCTCTCTCTCT
>CABHPP010123269.1:5173-28271 GCA_902168425.1 Peromyscus attwateri | reverse complement strand
GCCCCTTCTGGCCTGGTTTGCACTAGCTTTCTTTAAAGTAAGAAGAGATGGAGCTTTTTCTTCAACAGTGGACAAATTGTGCTGAAGTTCTTGCTAGTTTCCTTACCAAAACCCTTTTGAGTATCTCAGTCCTTGATTCTGGTATTCTACATTCATTTTCTGCTATTTTATCCAGATAATTGAGTGTGTTCACACTTATTTTCAGTGTGCAAGCGTCACTGGCTCTTTGTAAGGAAATGAAAAATGTATCCTTCTTTCCTAACACTTCCTCTCTTATCTTACTAGATGTCCAGGAAAGCTACATGGAAAAGAATTCCAATTCATAGAGGATTAGGCATCTGTACAAGCTCCAGCAAGTATGTCCCACAAATCTAATACAGAGCGACTCTTTCTTCTGTAGCACTGTTACCCCAATTCATGATTCCCAAAGGTGGCTATAGCACTTCAAACATTCCAATGGAAAATGTAACATCAGTGACCAGAGTTTCAGTGGAAAGCAAAGACAAAAGGACAAACATAGAATTAAAGGACTTACTTAGAGGTGACTTTTTTTTTGTATTTTGTTTATTCATCTGTAAGGATATTGTGTATCTTTGGCTGGTCTATAACTGGTGATGTAGACTAGGACAGCCTTGAACTCATGGAGATCCATCTGCCTTTGCCTCCTTAGTGCTGGCATTAAAGATATGCCCTATTACTTCCCTTACTTAAAGGAGCACTGATGAAATCAATTTGTGTTAGATCACCTGCACACTATATAAAGTATTTAAACATTATGTGTAATTAAACATTTTGTGTTTCTGATACAAAAAGGTCATTCAACTGAGGCAAAGAGGAAATTAATAAAGTGACCAAAAGAAAAAAATACAAAAGAATATATTAGGTTAAAAGAAGCACCACACTAAAGTTTCTCCTTTTACATTAATGGTTTTGTATTGGGGATATACAATAAAGAAAACAGCCACTCAATCTACACAAACAACACTTACATCCCTTATTATGTTGTGTTTCATCATTACCATCTTTGACCATGGGTGTGAAATTAGATGAATCATATTGTATTTACAAATGATAAGAAAGTAATATCTGCAAATACTATTTTATTAAACAAGAATAAAGAAAGAAAGCAAAATATCCTACGAAGGCAACTATTTACAAAGACGTATTCATTTGCAAGTACACGCACAGCAAATCTGTTTCTTTATGTATCAACAAAGTAATTTCATGGTTGAATAAACTTATGTAATTAGCCATTATGTTGTAGGATTAAAGTGGCTCCATCCATAGTTGATGAGTAATATTTAAACTGAGAACCCTGACACATAGCCTATGAATAATACCTCAGCCAGTGTTTCTTCATAACAGTAAAATAAGTGTATAGGACACCGTGATTTACAAGGATCTTTCCTGTGCATCAATGAATTTAATCTTCAAAATTACCCTGTGAGTTAGTTACTTAGGATGAGAGTTTGTGCTCCTGAGCATATTCACCAGCAATAAAAAAAAATTGAGAGATATATTAAAAACATCTTTCCTCAAAATTGATCATGGGGGTTAACATTAGAGTATCATCACCTGTTTCCTAGGAGTGCGGTATTTCTCACACCCAGAATTATACCTAGTTTGTATTTATGACCCATTTTTATTGATTATTGTACTTGATTAATTCACGCTTGTAAATCTTCATTTCCAATGACAAAGAGAATTTCTTTTGGCTGAATCTAAGGTACATGAATCTTAAAAATTTGGTCTGAGATGCCCATTCTTTCATCTTAAGGTAAACAAGTAGGAATGATAGACTATTCTCATGGACTTTAAGTACATATACAATTTCAAAATGATTGCAGATAGAGGCAATACAGAAACATTTGCATGTACATACATCATATATCATAAGACAACCCATTTACTATATACCTAGTATATATTTTATTTTACTAATTGCAGAGAAACATGTATCTCTCTCTCTTCTTATCTAATGCTACATTTCTTTCTTAGTAACTGTAAATAAAATGAAACATGCCTACACATCTTCATACACCAAATGTGAATATACTAGTGTTTTCATATACTTGATTTCCATTTATGACTTCTTTTTAGAAATATCTTAAGATCTCTTGACCCTTAATTGTTTGTTAGCATTTATTATATTTATCATTTGTTTATGTATATGTGCACATGCATGCTACAGTGCACACTGGTAAAAAGACAGTTTGCAGGTGCGGGTTTTCTCCTTTTACCGAATTGGTCTCTTGGGTGGAGGCAGGTAGTCAGTCTGCTGAACCACTTTGCACTCTCCTGTTGACAGTTTTTAACCATACAATATACTCATTTTATTTAATTGCTTGGATTTATTTTTTCTTTTTTTCTTGAAGATGGGCCCCTTACCAGAAGTGTAGCTTACAAATATTTCCCCTCCTTCCAATGGTTGTCCCTTAACTGTCAATTTGGCAGTTTTTTAAGCTTTTTTTCAAAGAAACCTTTGATGTGGATGTGGTCTTCTCAGTTTTTTCTCTTCAAGACAGAATTTTTGGAGTCAAATATAAGCAAGTCTCCATTTGACTCATATGATTTGTTTTCTTCCTATGTTTTCTTATATTAGAACTATTTCTCCTTTCCATTAGGATATGAGAAATCTAGTATTCTTTTTAGAATTTGTTTAAAGCTAAATGAAGTGTATAGCTAATTTGAATTTTTTTCAACTAAACTGACTATACAACTTACATCTTGATTTTGTTTCAAAAATCAGATGGTAGCATTCCTTTGAATTTTACTATTACACATAACACAATCTATGACCATTCTTCTACAATTTCTTTGATCTCTGTTGAGTATTTCCTTATCAGAATTCATGCACAAAAAAGCCCTTGTATTTTCTAAGTATGAAAAACTCCAGAAATTTTGCTTTGCTTTACTGTGACAACTCTGAGAACAGTGCTAAGGTGTCCTGCTACCAGTGTGCTCTGTAGCATAGATGTGCACATATACATAATAAATATAATAAATGCTAACAAGCAATTCACAGTAAAGAGACATTAAGACATTTCTCAAAAGAAATCATAAATGGACATCAAGGCATTGAGGTGTCTCTGACCTGAATGCACATGTTCCTCATGTTCATTGTGTCTCACTCAGACTGCTGTGCACCACACAGATTCTATTTTTCTGTTTTTTTTTTTTTAAAAAAAACATTATTTTATCCAGAAACTCTATATATGTGGACACTGTCTAGGCAGAATGAAACTTTCCTATTCCATCACCAAGTCAAATCAAAACTGGCTGTGGTGGTTAAGGAACATCCCGGTGTTCCATTGTTTCTTACAATATTTAAAAAAAAAAAAGGTATTATTTTATTGTCTTTCATGTCTGAGATTTTTTACAAAAGAAGAGAAAAAAAGTAAACACACACACACACACCTCTGAAAAAGAGTAACTTATTTGTGGGTACCAACCTGGGAGAAAGAAATATGGCCTTTTCTTTTCCATATTTAGATTTGAAACTGATTTACTACTTAAGAAAAATATGTGAAAAATAAAAGTAACAAAATATGACATGAAATTATATTTTGTGGCACAATCTATTATACAGTAGAGTCTTCTCTTTTGTTTCTTAACAGTTCAACATGGAAATAGCCAATTTTTTTTTTCAAAACCAGATCGTTTCCCTACATGGCAGACTCTGAGATGAAAATCTGCAAGAATTTATATTTCTTTAACTGCTGTTAGCATCACATAAAGTTCTAAGGATGTCACAGTTTCCCTAAGCAAATATTAAATCTGCTCTGGACAGTGACTCTAAAGTAACATAGTGTTTTCACACCTCCTGCATACTGGCATTTGCATTTCCACGTCACCATGAGGAATTGCAAAGCAGTCTAATTCTTGCTCTTCTGGGGTACGGACATGATTTGTGTTTACTTTGAAATGTTCTTGTCGGTGAAGCTTAAAAAGGAAATTCTGCAGACTGGATCACCAATCCCAACCTCCCTCCGGCTTAAACATAAAATGAAGGACTAAGAGCACGGGACCCTGAGACTCTCAAGGGTGCTGAGGTCTGCCATCAAATATTCCCTCTGCTGTGTGGGAGAGGACTTAATGCGTCTCTCCACAGCTGGTGGGATTAATCAAGGCATCTGAACCTCAGCCAAGCATCATGCTGTAAACTCCACAATCAGAGTGCTTGCCCAAGGAGGCCCCTGACAGCCAGTGGAGGAAAGAGCAACAATAACATTTTAGAGGCTGCATCTTAAAAGGCAACCTGAGAGCACACTTACAAGGACTTAAAATATTCCTCTGTGGTTTCTGAAAAAAACTGCTTGCACAGGGAAACCAAGGTCTCCGTCTCTTTTGCCTTTCAAATATAATAAGTAATTGGATTGTGAGGCTTATTCAAAGATAGGCAAGGATATTCAGCAAATTTCAATTTTATTCAATAATAAGTAATTTTTTATGGACCAGCCCTGATTACAAGTGAACTTGACACCTCTAGGGATTATGGAGTATTTTAGCCCCCGACAATCATACTCCCATAAATGACTAATAAATAGTGATTAGATTTCTCACAGGACATGTTAAAATCTGAAAATCCAAGTCTCTCTTACCATAGGATGAACTTATGTCCCCTCTAAAATCTATTTGTGAGTTGATCCTTCTGATGATGATGCAGAAATATCACTAACATAAAAATTTCAGGACCTTGAGTAGTCCTTTTATTTTTCTTCTGATATTCAAACCAACCTAAAGACTTGTAAAATCACTAGCTTCTTCTTTTTCTATCAAAACTGGAGACAAACAATAAAAATAATAATACCATGACAGAAGTAGCTTCGTTGTCCTTTATAGTCAGTGAGAGCACAGATCATGAACTTCCATAATGCTCCCTCACCCCTCCAAACAGAAAATGAGTAACAGCCTAGACAGAAAGCTATCAAAGAGAACGCTTGAAAATCGTGATATGGATGCTCAAGTGTAGCTCTTCACAGTTGATGTCTTCTGGTTGGGGAGAAAGTGCGAAAGGACTCAGTTTTCCCTAACGGGCTGGCCAGTGAGATTCTGACCATGCTCCAGTGGGCAATTACAAACTGGATTTGTTTCTCCTTCTTCTTCTTCTTCTTCTTCTTCTTCTTCTTCTTCTTCTCCTCCTCCTCCTCCTCCTCCTCCTCCTCCATCTCCTCCTTTTTCTTTTCTTTTTTTGGGGGCAGTCACAAGGGTAGGGGCAGATCTGGAAGGACTGGAGAGTACAATCAGTGTTCATGATGTGAAATCCCCAAATAATCAATAAAAATAATGTAAAAATTTAAAAAATACATGGTGATGACATTGAAAGAGAGGTTAAGGAGTAAGTAAAATCTCCAGTGGATTGTAGTGTTTTAGAGAAATAATAAGCATTTGTGGTTTCTGCTAAGGATTTAGGGTTTTCTTTCTTTTTTCCTTTTATTGAAAATCAATTCTTTTCTCGCATAATATATCCTGACATGGTTTCCCTTTCTGTTACTCCTCCCAGTTCCTCCTTATCTACCCTCTCCCCTGGATCTACTCTTTTTGTCTTTCATTAGAAAAGCACGGGCTTCACTGGGCGTTGGTGGCACACGCCTTTTATCCCAGCACTCGGGAGGCAGAGCCAGGCAGATCTCTGTGAGTTCGAGGCCAGCCTAGTCTACAGGGCAAGATCTAGGACAGGCACCAAAACTACACAGACAAACCCTGTCAAAAAAAAAGAAAAAAAAAAGAAAAGAAAGGCACAGGCTTCTAAGTGATAACAATGAAATATAAGAAGATAAAACAAAAACTATTACATCAGAATTAGACAAGACAAACAGAAGAAAAGGAGCCCAAGGGAAGACACAAGAATTAGAGCCCCGCTCATCACACACTCAGGAATCCCACAAAAACACTGAACTTGGAGCCACACTCAGATATGCAGAGGACTTGGTGCAAACCCAGGAAGGCCTTGTGGATGCTTCCTCAGTCTCTGAGTTCAGGTGAGCTTTGATCGTGATGATTAGAGGGCCTTGTTTTCTTGGAGTTCTCCATGCCCTTTGGCTCTTATACTATTTCTGCTTCCTGTTCCCTGAGCCCTGAGGAGAGGAATTTAGGGAGACATTCCTCTTAGAACTAAGTATTCTAAGGTCTGGCACTCTCTGCATAATGTCTGACTGTAGGTCTCTGTATTTGTTCCCATCTGCAATTGGAGGAAACTTTTTTTTCATAATGGTTGAAGAAGGCATTGATTGATCTATAAATACAGCAGAATATCATTAGAAGTCTTTTTATCACTGTGTTCTGCTTTTTTTGTTTGTTTGTTTGCTTGCTTGCTTTTTAGTTTAGTATTTGGTTTTACCCTAGATCCCTGAGCTATGTAGTCTTTGGTTCTTGGTCACCCAGGCAGCGTGAGGTATGGGTTTCATCTATTGAAGTGGGCCTTAAGTCAAACCAGTTATTGCTTGGTTATTCCCACAAGCTTTGTGCCACCACTGCAGTGCCATATCTTCCTGGCAGGACACACTGTGGATCAAAGGGGTTTTTTGGTTTTTTCTTTGTTTGTTGTTTTGCAACGGTCTCTTCTCCTTTTGGTTTGCAGAAAGTCAAGAGATTAAGATGGAGTAGGAAATATAGCAGACATTGAGTGTGGCCTCATCTTGCTCATTCATTTGAACAGTGGATGAAGGGAAATGCCTTAGTGCCATCATCGATTGAAAGCAGATGCAGCACTGGTTTCTGCTAAGAATTTATAGAAAAGAATTGTTGTTCCATCAAGATAGATATTTTGTTTTAGTATTATCAGGCTCTTCAGAAGGGAATGTCCAGTTTTAATGGATTAGCCATCACTTTGAAAGTACAGCTTAGCAAGTAATCAGAATAATATGGATATTTAGCACCATGAGTGTGAACTGCATCAAAACACACAGTGTAGGAAGTGAATGAGAATGCACATGAAAATATATGTGATTTTGTTTTTACTTTATTGATGTTATTGATATTAATATTGATAATAGTTATTCTAAAGTTTGATTAATTTCAGAGCACTCCTCAGTGACAGAATAGGAACACGGGTATTCATGGGCTCAGACAGAAGGTGTCTACTAAGGTCACATATACATACAAACATTTAAAGATATCTTCTGTCAAGATAAGAACTTAGCATCGAAGTATGGAAGATAGGCTGAGGGGGAGTGGTCAGTCAGGCCTGCCTTCTCTAGTCATCTTGGCAATGATGTATTGGTTTTGGGGTTCCCTCTAGCCACGCCCTAAACCATCTCTAATTATGATTCTGCTCACAGACTGACATTCAAGCACATCACATTACAGCAGGAACAACACAGCTCATCTGTTTAGCTGACTGCAGACTATAAACACAGATCACTCTCCAATTCATCAAAAACGGTGCTTATTGGTGATGAGTTATTTCTTTTATTCATACCCTATCATATCTATAAATTTTTCTATATATAGAAAATAAATCTCCTGAAACTGTAAAATTCTTCCTATAAATTTAAACAGCAGCACTGCCTTTGAATATTTTAATGTGATACATGATTTATTGTCTCCTTCCTTAGCTTTTAATATATGAAGGGCTGTCCTAGACACTGCAGTCTCTGATTTGCTAAAATATATATCTGGACACTTTGTTCTTGTTGCTGCTTGAAACTGAGGTAAAAATGTCAACTGGAAGAGTTATCACCACTGTAGCATTGATGCAGTTCTAATATAACACACACACACAAAAAAAATAACTGTCAATAACATAGTTACATATTACATTGTTTTTAATAATAAGATTTTGCTAGATTTTAATTATATTGAAATTGCTTTCGGTATTTGTTCCAAACTCTCATTCTGAACTCTTTTCCCACATTTAATCAATTAGCAAAAAAATAATTTATCTGTAACTTGGGGATTTTTATAATTTACAAATTTGGAACATGGTAGTCAGTGCCAGAAGTGTTCTAGAGAGGCCCATGTCTAGTCTATGGAGAATCAACAGCTCTAATGTACTAGCCACTAAGCAGCCAGATGCTATTTTCAAACATAAGCCAGATTATGCACATTGTCTGCTTAACACCCTCTGTGGGCTGCTCATGGTAATTGTTTTAAAATTCAGAGCATATAACAGAGAAAGTCAGACAATAAATGAGCCGGTAAAGCTGGCCCCTCACTAATTCCTGAGCCTTATGGAACACACATTTGCCCCTAGCTCTTAGGATCCAGTCCATTTACCTTCATTTTGGTGTCAATTTGAGCATCTCCATTGGCTTTGCCTTTTTTGGGCTTTATCTGCCTGCAGAATTTTGCAAGTTGATTTCTGCTTATTGGGGAGTAATCAGCTTAAATGTTGTTTTCTAGGGAAGCTTTCTCTGATGCATAAGATGCAGGTTCTCCTATTAACAGATTATTATGGTACTTTTCAGTGTCTCAAAGGTTTGTTTTGCTTATTTATTTATTTTCCAACCATTTATGGATTGTGAGAGGCACAGTGATGGGCTTTCAATGGTGCATACATCCTGAATTCTTCAGTATAAAGTGTCCTAAGGAACTGTCTAGATGTCATTAAGATTAGGAATTTTGGGTTAGTGAATAAAGTTTGCATCCTTAGCAGCTATGTAAATGTCAGGTAGGCTGGCAGTCACCTATAATTCCAGGTGGAATTAGAAAACAGGGACAGGATGGTAAGCTGACTAACTATACTAGCACAATGGGGGAGCTCTGGGTTCAACTGAGAGATTCTTCCTCAATAAAAAACAGGAAAGCAATCTATAAAGGTTCCTGATATTAACCATAACCGTGTGCTTTCACACTACACTACTACTACTACTACTACTACTACATACACACACACACACACACACACACACACACACACACACACACACACATGCAAACACACTGCTGCACATATACACTCCAAACACATACACACGAAGAAAAATATGATTCAGGAATTCTAGATGGCATTACTATCGAGGATTAACCAAATTCAATCACGAAAATTCTTGAAAGTGGAAAGCCTCTCCTGCCTGTGACCACTTGGAGGGAGATAAGTCTGTGGAGGAAAGACATATGCAGAGAAGGAACCTAGATGTCTTTGAAGGTAGAGATAGGAATTCTCTAGTCAGCGAATGTGGCCGGCATCTGAAAGACAGATGGTGAGAAAAAGCAGATTCTCCATTACAGCTACAAGACACACACCCCTGTCAAAATCTAGATTCAATCCCAGCAAAACCTATGTAGAATTTTTGACCTAAACATTTTAAAATGCAATATTTTATTGATTAATTCACTAAGTCAATATTATGGTAATAGGAGACTGATACAATGATAAAAATCTTGAGGTAAGAAACTCAATATTTCTGAGTCATGTTTAGGGTCAGAGACATAGAAATGTGCCTAGTGTAGGTAGGATTCTGTAGTTATGACATGAATGCATGTGAAGAAGTCCAGAAATACAAACATCCTTAGTTTATTTAAGTGATAAGACTTTTGAGAATTTTTAGTACATTTATTTAATATTAGTTATTTCTTTGAAGCATATAACTGTTCAAATTTATCTTTGAATTATTTTTCCAGTATTTGTTGTATTTCTTATATTACAACAGATTCTCCACATTTTCTACTCTTTATATGTTATATAATACCATAATCAATTAACCACCTACCATAAATATTTATAAAGGTATAGGAGAATAAATACCATATGCTTGTTTCCTAGTTCTAAAAACTTTCAACTAATGATCAATTCTGTTTTCTCTTATCATTAATTGACCCTTGGCCTACTTTTAATATTAATTTGTGCCAAATCCATATGCTAACAAAATTTCAATAGCAAATAACTCAGTGTATAAACTTAAAAAGTTATAGACTCTATACATTCAGATTATGATTTTCTAGAGTAGCAAGTTTTGTGTCTTTATCCATGTCATTTGTTTTAGCCAATGAAGCATTAGAACAAAATGTACAGATGACTGATGAAGCTTGGTACATTGTCCCACTGCTTCTGAGTTCTGTGTGAACATACCCAGAGCAGTGGACTGGTGGATTAAAAATATAAAAGACACTCAAGCCACTCAAATCCTCTATGCTGAGAAAATCCTAGCTCAGCTTCTACCTAGCCTATCCAAGACTTATCAATAAATTTACATAAAATTAATCATTGCAGACTCATAAGCTCATCATGCTGTTGCCCAACTTTAAAGTCAGTGACTATAGTATATCAGGTTTATTACTGTTATATTTTAATTTAAAATATTTGAGAATTTCTTATGAGCATACTGTATTCACATGCTAGGCATCCCTCATTTTCCTACTTCAAACTCCTCCTATGACCCACACTACCTTTAAATGTGTGATCTCTTCTTCTATAAATATTATTTCCTCTATAATTATTTTTATATAATTATATATACACATAAATGATATATACAAACTTATGTATATATATGCATATGTATGTACACGTATATTTGTATATGTCATATATTTATCCTGTTGATTCCATTTAGTGTTGCTTGTAGGAATATGATTTTAGGGCTAGCCAACTGGGCACTTGGGGTTGGATAACCTATCCAGGGCCCATGTCTGGAGAAGACTGACTCTTTCTCCCTCCCTCCTTCTCTCTCTCTGTCTGTCTCTGTCTGTCTCTCTGTCTGTCTCTGTCTCTCTATCTGTCTCTATCTGTCTCTCTCTGTGTCTCTGTGTCTCTGTCTCTCTCTGTCTCTCTCTCTCTTTCTCTCTCTCTTTCTTTCTCTTTCTCTCTCAGCAGTCATTAATTTCCTGCAGCTATTCATCTAAGTGTGGACCTTTGTGAGAGTTCCTCCATCTGTATTTGAATGTCAGCTTGTATTCTCATTGTCCAGGTCTTGATTAGGCAACCATATTGTGAAGTCCAGCTTCCCTGTGTTAGAGAAGGCACTGTCTTGAAGCAGATGGCATGGTTGTCTAGTTCTCACAATATTTCTTCTCCTTCTTCCACTGTATTCCCTGACCTTTCTATCAAGGAATTATGTTGTATCCACTGGGATTGTTTACCTTATTGTCCACTGTTGGCTTCATTTTGGCACATATATGCACACTTTTCTGCAAACTTGGTTTGATATTTGTAATTTGAAAAATTCTCATAACATGAGCATTCTACCAAACTACATTAATTTCTACTTTTCTGTCAGAGAATCATGTGGATAAATTTAATGTTACATAAAATATACTCTTGAAATTTGTGCATAATTAGAGTATGTTAAGAAATGATCTATTTTTAGTAAAGGGAAAAGGTGGTCTTCAATTGGAAACTTCAATTATTTAATAACAGTAACAATTTTCCATATGTAATAGATTTGAAAATTTCTTATCTATAGATGTTCAGTGTTCAGTTTAATCAAGCCTGCTGTTAATAGCTTTTTTTCTCAATAGAATTGATGCACTGTCAAATTGAATATCCTTTGATTTCTTTAGTATTTTGCCATGATGTGTTATATATGAGGGTGTGTAATGAAGGCAGAAGATTTACTCACTACTACCTACACCTATCTGAATTGGGTAAAAGGATTAAAAGAATAAAATCTTCCTCTTCAATTATACTTCCATGGTTATTCCCAAGCTCATCATAGTCTACTAATTTTATGTATTTGTGTAATTAGAAAAATCAGATTGGTATTGCTCCAAGAGTATAAATAGTTTAGACTCTATCTGTAGAAAATAAAACCCAAGCCAAATTATGTGTTTCAAGAATAAAGAGGAAGATTTGATAATTGGGAAATACTGTAAAATCTATTAATGTGTGTTCCATTCAGTAATGTGTAAATCAGCTCCCTTTTTTATATCAAATTATAGACAAGCCCCTGAAAGAGATGAAGGCATTAACCCTATTCCCAGGGCCAGATCCTATTAGGATAATTGTGCAGAGCCACAGGGCTAAATTCTCTCTATAATTTCATTTTCAAGACCAAAATCACACAGCCAAATCTGTGCCCTCTTCCCCAGTGTGCCAT
The DNA here is from genome assembly GCA_902168425.1 of Peromyscus attwateri. Classification (NCBI taxonomy): domain Eukaryota; kingdom Metazoa; phylum Chordata; class Mammalia; order Rodentia; family Cricetidae; genus Peromyscus; species Peromyscus attwateri. The sequence goes on along the minus strand of CABHPP010123269.1, from coordinate 16,293 downwards.
GGTTATACAAGTGTTCCATTCAGCAGCTGCTGTGTTCCACTCCATAAGTGGTTACAATCCCATTTTTCAGAAATAATTCATTTCTGTAGAAATAATACTCATTTATATTGAGTATTCCATCCATTTCATAGTGTCAATGCTGTTTTCATTCAACCCGCATAAACAGCAGCAGTATGAGACTGTGGATAATTTCACAGATGATAAAACAGGCTCATAGAACACACAGAGGAAAGGCACATGGTGGACTGTTGCTCTGCTTCTTATGGAAATTACCCCAAACAGTTCCCTGGGATGTTTTCATTTGCCCCATATTTTTCTTTGTTATGAGCTCTATATAAATAATGGTAAGGGTTATCGGATGACATGGTTATCACCAGACAGAGAGAATTAGGAATGTGAGATGCATGGGCCATTAGAATAAATGGGTGCAAGATAAATCCCTTATCTAGTCTTCTAACACATTTCTTGGTGTCCATGATTAATCTGATAATTCAGAAAGATGTAACGATATTAATTGTATTCTAACCTCCAATGAATGTAATATCTAACTGTCTTAGCTAGGATTTCTATTGCTGCAGCAAAAAACCATGAACAAAAAGCAAGTTGAGGAGGAAAGGGTTTATTCATCTTACACTTCTACACTGCTGTTCATCACTGAGGGAAGTCAAAATAGGAATTCAAACAGAGGAGGATCCTGGAGGCATGAGCTAATGCAGAGGCCATGGAGGGGTACTACTTACTGGCTTGCTCCTCTTAGATTGCTCAGCCTGATTTCTTACAGAACCCCAGATCGCCAGCCCAAGGATGGCACCACCCACAATGGACTGGGCCCTCCCTCATCAATCACTAATTAAGATCTTATGGAGACATCTTCTCAGTTGAGTTTCCTTCCTTTGAGATAGCTCTAGTTTGTGTGTCAAGTTGACATAAGACCAGCCAGCACACTAACCACGAAAGCCGTGCAATAATGTAAGGCAGACAAAATGAAAAGGAGAGGACTTCTGCTGCCTTGAAGAATGTTTTCCTAAGTGTGTAGAACTCCTGTCCCAGACCCCAACATGCACATGTTAGGAAGACAAATGCCTACTCTGTAAAAGAGAAAAACATACAAAAAGCACAGGCCAGTTTTACCCCTTAAAATTAAAGCCACTTCCCTTCTTCCTTTTAAACTTGCATGTATTTACCAGGCTTACTTTCCCTAATCTTACATGCTAATACTTTCAAGCACATGACAAATAGAAGCAAGATGAAAATAACTGAACCCTTTGCAAATACCTAGTAACTGCAATAATGTAAGATGTAAGACTTTGGGGAACTGATTTATACTTTATCATTTGAGAACATACCAATTTCTATATAGACTCCTAGCTATTAAATAATGTTAATTAAGAAATGGGTTCAGCCGGGCGGCAGTGGCGCATTCCTTTAATCCCAGCACTGGGAAGGTAGAGCTAGGTGAATCTCTGTGAGTTCAAGGCCAGCCTGGTCTACAGAATGAGATCCAGGACAGGAACCAAAACTACACTGAGAAACCCTGTCTTGAAAACAAAAAACAAACAAACAAAAAAAGAAATGGGTTTAAGATTTTGTCAAAATATTTGCACTTTCTAGTAATTTGATCATATGATATTTTTCTTTTCCATTTTCATATGTGTATGGTGTGCATGTATGTGGCCAAGCATGTGTGGGGATGCACGTGCACTTCTGCTTGCATGAATATGGCCATGCATGTGAAGAGAAGTGCATTCTATTTGGTTTGCATGCATGAGAATGCGTGTGTGGTGGTGCACATGCTTTTCTTTTTGCATGTATATGGGCATTCATGTGTGAGGGTGCATATTCACTTGCGTTTGCAGCCATGTGGAAGCCCAAAGCTGATGTTTCTCAGTCACTCTTCGCTTTTATTGAGGCGTGTCTTCAATGAAACCCATACCTACTTGGTATGCTAGTCTTACTAGCCAGCTTGCTTGGAGGAATCCCCATTCTCTACCTTCAGAGGCTATAATTACAGGCAGGCTACCATACCTACCTGGCTTTCAATGGAGGCTGGAGGTCTGAACTCTGATTTTCATGCTTGGACAGCAAATGTTTCAACCACGGACCCATATCCCCAGCCCTGATTATATGATTTTTAGTAGCCAAATTAACATATGATATCTACATGGATTTAATAATGGTGAACCACTTCAGCATTTCTTGAATAAGCCCTGCATATCTGTAATAGATTTATATTTTACTACACTCTTGGATTTTTTATTCAAATAGTAATTCAGATATTTGCTTTGTTCTTAAGTAATGCTGCAAAACAGATTTGTGTTTTGTAGTCAACCTGCTTGAGCGTAGGCATCATGGGCATACCTAGCGCAGAAAATTCCTGGTTGTTGTACTTGTAATTCATTCAAGTTGTTTGAATCACATGAAAAATAAAATCTTTAAGTGAATTTGGGAAATCTTGATCATTTTATGCACAAGTTCTTTTTGCTACAAGTTTCAAGTTTTGAATTTTATAGACTCTACTAAACTTGGCTCTGTTTCATTTACCTAGAAATCTTGAGTGCAGTGTATATATATATATACCTTCAAAGACATCCTCACCTATGTCCATCTCTTTTGATGTGCTTTTTATTTCTATGGTGGATTTTATGTTGATTTGGACCATTTTCCTGGTTATGACCCAGTACTTGATCATTTGGTTTTTATTAGATTGTTTATCTCATAAATTTCTAACTACTCTGAGTCTGTAAGCCACTGGGTCACTAGAATAGTGGGCAATCAAAGAGTTCTAAATATGAACGGGGAGCATAGAACAAAAACCACTATGGGCGTCAAAGGTGAGGGGATCGGACAGAAAAGGGCTATAAATAGTCACGACTGAAGATGAGAAGAGATGGTAAAGAATCATGTCCCAAAAGGCACAGCTCCAGAGAGCTGCCAGGGCTTGAGAGCAGAAGCATCGGTGGCCTGAAGCTTCAGGCTGTAACATTAGCTTCTAGATTCCAGGCGAGCAGCAGCAACAGTAACAGCAATAATCCTTGTATGCCAGCCCCTGTAATCATAAGTCTCTAGTTCTCAATGACTATAGCTATAGGGCTGTTTATTTCATTTTTATTTATTTCAATTAAATTTATTCATTTATTTTATATCCCTACCACAGTTTCACCTCCCTCCTCACCTCCCATTCCCTCTCCCCACCTCCCTTTTGCCTTCCCTCTGATCCACTCCTCCTCAGTTTCTATTCAGAAAAGGGCAGGCCTCCCATGGATATCAACAAAACATGGCCTATCACATTGTGGTAAGACTAAGCTCCTCTCCTTGTGTTAAGGCTGGGCAGGGCAACCAGTATCAGGAATACGTTTCCAAAAGCCAGCCAAAGCATTAGGGACAGCCCCTGCTCCCGCTGTTAGGTATCCAGCAAGAAGACCAAGCTACAAAACTGTCACACATATGTAGAGGGCCTAGATCAGTCCCATGCAAGATCCTGAGTGGTCAGTTCAGACTCTGTGAGTTCCTGTGAGCTTAGGTTAGCTGATTCTGTGGATTTCTTTGTGATGTCCTTGACCCCTGTGGCTCCTACAATCCTTCTTCCTCCTTTTCTGTAGGATTCCCTGAGGTCCACCTAATGTTTGGCTGTGGGTCTCTGCATCTGTTTCCGGCAGTTTCTGAATGAAGCCTTTCTGATGACAATTGGACTAGGCACCAATATGTGAGTATAGCAGAATATCATTAGGCATCATTACATTGACATTTTTTCCCAACGACATTTGGTTCTATCTTAGGTCTCTGGGCCATCCAACCTCTGGGCCCTGGTACTCTAGGTAGTGTGAGGGGTGAGCTTACTCTTGTGGCATAGGTCTCAGGCTGGACCAGTCATTGGTTGGTGACTTCCACAATCTCTGAACCACTCTTAACCCAGCACGTGCCATAGGCAGGACAGACTGTAGGTCCAAAGTAATGTCCTAATCCCTCCACTGGAAGTCTTCCCTGGTCACAGTAGATGACCAGTTCAGCCTACATATCTGCTATTGCTAGGAGTCTTAGCTGGGGTCATCCTTGTTTGGAAAAAGATCTTCACCAACCCCACATCTGACAGAGGGCTGATTTTCAAAATATATAAAGAACTCAAGAAATTAGACATCAAACATCCAAATAATCTGATTTAAAAATGGGGTACAGATCTAAACAGATAATTCTCAACAGAAGAATCTCAAATGGCCAAGAAACACAAAGAAATGTTCTGTAGGACTCCAAATGGTGGGAATGAGAGGTGTCTCTGACACTTTCACCTACTCTTGGGACCTTTTTCATCCTATTGGGTTGCCTTATCCAACTTTGATATGCAGATTTATGCCCACTCTTATTACGTCTTGCTATGCCATGTTCAGTTGATAACCCTGGGCTACCTGCTTTTCTTCAAAGGGAAGTGGAGGAGCAGTGGATGTGGGGGAGAGGAGGGCTTGGGAGGGGGAGTAATTAAGAGTGGAGAGAGAGGAAATTGTCTTTGTGATACAATGTATGAGAGAAGAATAAATACTTTTTTAAGAAAGATAAGAAAAAAAAAGAAAGAAATATTCAATTTTCTTAGCCATCAGGAAAATGTAAATCAAAACAACTCTAAGTCCATCTTATATCTGTCAGAATGGTTCAGATAAAAAACACAAGTGACAGCTCATTCTGGTGAATATGTAGAGCATGGGAAACACTCTTCCATTGCTGTTAGGAGTGGAAACTTGTGCAGCCACTTCGAAAATCAACATGGTGATTTCTCTGAAAATTGGGAATTGATCTACCTCAAGACCCAGCTATACAACACTTGTACATATACCCAAAGGATGCTTCATCCTACCACAAGAACACTTGCTCAACTATGTTCATAGCAGCACTATTTGTAATAACCAGAACCTGAAAACATGCTAGATGTCTCTCCATTAAAGAATAAAGAAAATGTGGTACATTACATAATGAAGGATTACTCATCTGTTAAAAACAATAAGATCATGAAATTTGAAAGCACATGGACAGAACTAGAAAAAAAAAATCCTGAGTGAGGTAACCTAGACACAGAAAGACGAGCATGGTATGTACTCACTTATAACTGGATATTAGCTCTAAAATAAAGGTCAATCATGTTACAATCTACAGACCCCAAGAGACTAAGTAAGAAGGAGGGCTCAAGACTGTGAGATTAAAGGCCTCAGGATTTCTGGGCAACCAACACTACCAGAATTTCCCCATGTCTATTCACAACTTCTAACCTGAGTAAAAGCAATGAACACAGAATCTGTGACAACACAATGACAGGGTCATCCAATGAGAGTTCTCAGAAGTGATGAGTGAGTATCACACTTTGGGGCTTTATATCATTTTTGTTGAAACTGTAATCTCCATACCATTTGTGTGCCTTTTATAATACATTCTCTGAAGCTCTATTTCAGATATGCACTTTGGATAAGACAAAAATGTTTGTTTGGGTTTTTTTGCTATAAAGATTTGACTCTATACTGTTTTTCTCTTTACTTTTTTTTCATTTAGAAAAAAATCTATGCTTTTACCTCAAATTTACTTCAATAAATATTATAGCATCTCTATGTATGTGAACTGTACTCAAAATGAAATTATTGGGGTCAATACATATTAATTAACTTACATATTAATTTAATGTAATGAAGCAAATTATTTGATTCTAAAAGTCTATTTCATAAATACAATAAAAGAAAAATCTATATTTTCCAGAACCAGTTCAGGGTAAGATAGCAGAGCTGAAGCTACATACACGAAGGGAGATTGAAACAGCAGAGCAGGACACCAGAATCCAGAATCCACTCACAGCTAGTGCCAAGGAACTTTTTAACCACTGCAACTTGGCTGGCATGCTGGGAGTTATGGCAGAGCATCCCATTCCCATGGATCACCACCAGGGTCATCTGTCCCAGCTCTCTCCCAGAAATATCTTTGTTCTTTCCCCAACTCCTTTTCTGAAACTGCCTCATGAATTTTCTTTAGTTACACCATTCCTTAGTACCAGATTTGTAATTACTCTGCCTCTCTAACGGCCTCAAATTTAAATTCTTTGCCTACATCAAATGCAACCCTCCTCTTTGCTTATGGATTTTGCCTTTGATATATGTTTGAGACCTAGAAGATCCTGGAGAAAACTTCATCCTGCGAAAATTTTGGTGTCTTAAATTCCAACTCTGTTCAGCCCCAAATACACTGGTTGTTTCTTAAGCAACTCATGACAATTTGTCTTAAGCGTGTACATCTATATGACCCTGGTAGAAAGATGTAAACTACTGAAAATTTATAAGGCTTATACTACAGCTTTAAAAGTTGTTTTAAAAGTTGAAGTTCAAAATACGTTTTTATCTTAAAATTACATTTAACTTTATATCCCATAGTTGAAAATTCCAAATGTAAGGAATAACCTAAGCATTGTATATCCTATATACATAGTTGCCTGCACTGTTTATAAGTTTATTTGTACATTTTACAAACAAATTTCATGATATAAAAAAATAAAGAACAGTCAATGAGTAAAGAATTTTGAGAAACAGGTATCAATGAATAATGGGTAGCATAGAATAGCAATAATTTCTGTGGAAATATATTAACAAAAAGCCAAGTATTTATGACTTATATAGTAAATTGGCCCCCACATCTGATATCATATAAATTTTATCTCCAGAAAAGGAAAAAAAAAAACTAAATGCCATATGTCAAACTGGAAATATCTGCTGTGTTATTTCTATTACTGTGGACAAAATACACGGCAGAAACCATTGAAAAGGGCAAAGTTTTATTTTGGCTCATCAGTCCACAGAGTTTGAAATCGCCATGGTGGGAAGATCTGATAGTTATGGCAACCAGAAAATGTGGTAGAAGATTTTCATATTACTGTGGACCAGGAAACCATGACACAACCTTTGAAGGTAACCCACTTGTGCTAGCTAAGTCCTACTTCCTGAAGATGGGACAGCCATCCAAGAAACACCATTTGGCATGGAGTGAGCTCAAAGCAAGAACGTAACAGAACTTTCTAGACTCAAGTCATAACTGTCAACTCCCATATATTTTTGCATATGCACATTAAATGCTGTAGCTTTCTACACAAGTTTATAGAATATATTAAATAAATACTCATTTACTGTCTATATGGTGACCACCTCAATCCTCTTAAGTACTTGAGGACAGGAAAGAGAGCCAAAGCTGCCCTAAGCTTCATGAGTGTCTCTCTCTAACCACTCTAGTTGCCCTGTCAAAGAAGCAGTCTGCATTAGCAGGCCTGAAATTCTGAGAAGTGAGCCATGAAAACTATAGGTATTCATGGTACAAAGCACAAATAATAGGTTGTTTTTCTTTGCATTTTATTTAATGCTATTCAAAGCTCAGAAAGAGAAAACTGTCTCTTGTTTAAATCTGTCACCTACAGCAAGTTACCACTCGTAGAATAGAGTCAAAACAGCAATGACTCCAAATGCACTTCAGAAAGCTTACTCATAGAATAAATACACCTTTTTTTTTCCTGCAAGCATACATGAATTTGGGTCATGTTGAGAAGCAAACCAAGCAATTATACATTTTCTCTATCCTTAACATTCACCCCCTTTCTACCATTTGATGGTCTTCAACTGGTCCTCCTGTTCTTCTGACCTTTCTATACTTCTTGAAATCAAAACCAGGCTTCTTGAAATCAAAACCAGGTTTCAGCTGCACAGAGCAGGAATGCTTCACCTTGACCACTGAACTAGAGCAAACTAAATTAAAACTGGGAGGTGCAATGGTCTCAAGCCTACTAATCTCTGAGTCCTCAAGAGCTTTTTGCCTTTCTACTTTGCTCTCAATTTTATATGTAAGTCACACATCTGAGAAGCTGATGCCAAAATGATCAGTTTGGCTTGAATATCCACAGTCTTCTTTTTCTTTCAAGTCTTAGAATTTAGGACAAAATTCATGGGAAAAATGAATATTTGTGGCATGAATGTAGAAATAAAAATATTCTCCCAAATGTTATATATAATACACTAAACTCAACTGAAGGATAAAGGGCTTCCTGCTACCATTATACCATTTTATCTTTTTTAAAAAAAATCCTTTGTTTTTAAGAAAAAAAACCTGATATTTCATAAAGAACTGATGTAGTTAGCTGATACACTGAATGAGAAAAGGATTAACCTTTCAGCAACACATTTTAAGGTAATAATTTTGGTTGGATTAGGTGAGAGTGCTACTGAATTGGTCCCCTTCTAAAAGAGAATATAGAAGAAAATATTGTTTAATTTACCAAATAATGAAAAATGTGTTCATCAGCATGACTCTACAGTCTTCTGAGCACTATCTTGAGAGTAGGATAAAATATAAATCCTCCTGCTGGGTTGGCTTGTCCAGCCTTAGTAGAGCTGTCTAGCCTTACTTGCTGTGCCATGGATGGTTGATACCCATGGGAGGCCTGCCCTTTCCTGAAGACAAACAGAGACGTGAATGCTGGACAGGTGGGGGCTGGGAGGAAAGGGGAAAGAAACTGCTGTAGAGATGTAAAACATAAATAAATAAATTATAAATCCTTGCTCTTACTGAGTTACATCCTAATGGATTATAATCTGAGATAAGGATGGAACCCCTCACAAAATATCATTTCATCAGCAAAAACTCACTTCATCAATTAGCATGGACACCTAGGAAGTCAGCTTTCTAATTCTTCCTATGGCATTTGTGATATTCTAACATATTGTACAATATTAATTAATTAGTTAGCTGATGTGTATACAATATTAACCAATTAACATTTTGTTGGGTTTCTCCAAAAGCAAGTACTTACAAGATAACTGAAAATGAACTATTCAGTAATAATATGAACAACATAATTCACACTGAGTCTCAAACCATAGCTCATTTGTCGTTATTTATTTTGTTGGATGTGATAGTTCTTTACTAGAATTTTAATTTTCTTTGAAAAATTTTATTCATATGTACAACATATGTCAGTCAAATCTAACCCCAATACCTCCTTCTGGCTCCCTGCCCTCCCCACTTGTTTCCCATAATGTGTTTTTAATTTTTTAATAACCCACTAATTATCTGATTTTATAGTGAGTCGTAAAGAAATACACATATACACACAGGGAGACAAATCCTTGTACCATGTCTCCCAGACTGTGACAGCAAAATACTGCAAGGATTGTCTGGTTGCAGAATAGGCAAACGGCATGAGACTTGGGGAATCTATGGAGTAGAAAGGGCCTGAGGAACTGATCTGATGAACTGACTAAAATTTCCTAAGGACAGGACTGTCAAAACAAATGCCATCAGAGAAGGGCGACTGACCAATGGCAACTTAGAAGTGAGAAAGTGAAGTGCCTCATAGTGACAGTTCTGTGGCTTTGAGTAAGGATCGTGGAAAACACAGAGCAGGAGATCAGAGCGTTAGCTCAGGAGTTTGATGCTTGGTAAATCTTCAGACAGCTGAGACGCGTGACCTTCCACAAAGAAGGCTACAAGGTGTATGGCAACTCCTTGCCTCCTTTGTGCTTGATTACAGAATGCTACCTTCCTGTCCTGATCTGCAAAAGGTCTATGTCCTTTTGTAGGCAGCCTGTCGCTCAGGGACAGCTCTCTGACTGCCTGCCATTTCTAACTTTTAATGCATCAACCTCCTGCACAATTTCACTTCTGTGTTTCAAAAGGCCCTGCTGAGAGCTCAGAGAGAGAGAGTTCATCAGGGATCTGGAAAGGACAAATGAGCGAAAACGGAACATCTTGAACAAAAAGGAGAGAAATAGAAAAGGAGAGATGAAAATACAATAAAAGGGGAATTCTAACAACAAAGATTTATGACACCTGGTCCACTTCTCATTTTCTTCTCCGTAGGTTCACCCACATTTGTTACAGCTTTGAACTACAGATTTAGAAACAGAGGAGGGAAAGGAAACAGCTTGTAGCAGTGATTCTCAACCTGTGGGTCGAGACCAATGGAAAACATGTATTTCTGATGGTCTTAGGAACTGAGCCACTGCTCAATAGCAAAATTACAGATATAAAGTAGCAACAAAAATAAATTTGTTAGAGGTTTCTAAGACCATAAGAAATACATGTTTTCCATTGGTTGACCCACGGGTTGAAAACCACTGGTTTGGAGAGACGGAGAATGCAACGCTTTAGAAGTCAGTTACTGGCTGGTCTGCTTTGCAGCCTCTCGGGGTTTATGTAGTCCCAGTTCTCATTTAGTGCTGAGAATTTAATGTTTAGTGCAAACTAAATGTTTCCATTTGTACTCTCCTGATGTTCATTATATGGTAACAATTGGTTGCAAAGATTACAGATCATAAAGTAATTGATGATTTATGGATATTAATAAATAGACTGTCTTTGAGTGAACATTTTTACTGAAAGTATTGTGAAATTCAATACACTTAAATGTAGCAGTTGTTCATATAAAGTCTATTTATATAAATTGCCATCTGTTTAACTTGGTCCTTTAATAATAGTGTTCAAAAATACGAAAACAAAACAGCCGCCTTTCTTTTTTTTTTGGTTTTTTCGAGACAGGGTTTCTCTGTGTAGCTTTGCGCCTTTCCTGGAGCTCACTTGGTAGCCCAGGCTAGCCTCGAACTCACAGAGATCCGCCTGCCTCTGCCTCCCGAGTGCTGGGATTAAAGGCGTGCGCCACCAACGCCCGGCATGCCGCCTTTCTTAAATGTAACTAACAAATGAAATCATTGTAATTATTATAAAGATTAAAATAGCCTGTATGTTATATTTAATATCAATATGTTACAGAGAAAGAACAGTGAACTAAATAGAATCAATGTTCTCTTGGAGCCATCCTCTAGTTACAAAAGATGGACACATCAAAAAGCAAAGAAATTACAGAGAGGAATCAAGAATCTAAAGTTAAGGCAGCATAGTCGTAGGAACCTGAAATCCTGAGCTGCAGAAGCAGACAGGTGGGTCTCTGGAGCTTGCTGACCTGCCAGCCAAAGGGAATATGGAGTTCAGGTGGTCAAAAAGCTTTCTCAAAATAGTAATAACATGAAGAGCAACTGAGGAAAACCCCTGACTGGCCTCTAGTCTCTATCCTCACATAAATACACACACACACACACACACACACACACACACACACACAC
>CABHPP010123268.1:16521-58855 GCA_902168425.1 Peromyscus attwateri | reverse complement strand
CTGTCCTCTCCTGCAGTGTGCCCCTCACTGTGTCCCTCCTCTCCTGCAGTGTGCTTCTCACTGTGTCCCTCCTCTCCTGCAGTGTGTTTCTCACTGTGTCTGTCCTCTTCTGCAGTGTGTTTCTCACCATGTCCCTCCTCTCCTGCAGTGTGCCTCTCACTGTGTCCGTCCTCTCCTGCAGTGTGCTTCTCACTGTGTCTGTCCTCAGCTTAGGGACTCTGGACCATTTTGCTGTCCCTCTGTGTATTCTCGGAATGCTCACTTTCAAAGCACAGCTCATATGGGTCCTGTCAATCTCTGAAGCACCTAATTTACATAAATCAAAACACATTTAAGAGTCAAAAAACATTTAAGGTCAATAGATGGTGGGTTCAGATATAGGTTACCCCCTTTGTCCTCTCATCTCTTGGGGTTTTTTTTGTTTGTTTTTTTTTTTTGTTGTTGTGATAAAAATCTAAATGGAATCACTAGATAACATGGAAAAAAAGATATCTCTTGCCACCAAATGAAATTTCCAGTGCCCAGAATGGGTTAAATCTAATTGATTTGCTGTCCAAAGGGTCCCATGGGAACCCTCAAACAACCCTGGAGCCTGCCAAGGCTATTGGTTGCTCTCACCAAACGGACGGTAAGGCGTGATTGGTGAAAACCACACCCACATGTCCCACTGCACACAGAGCAGTCGAGCTGGTGCCTACCAAGAGCCTTCGCCCTGCTGACTAGTGTTCCTGGTCCTGAAAAGTATTCTGCATGCTACCAGGGGGAAGCTAAACCCCAACCCAGACACAAAGCCGAACCCCAACCCAGACACGAAGCCTTTAATCTAACAATGGTGACCTGCCTACACGGCGCACTGGTGCCACGGTGGTCCAACCAACCCATATGTGATTTGATGTAAGGCCCACTCTGTGAGATCTACCTATGCCTGGCCCTGCTCATGTGGCCGGGAGCCCAAGACTAGATTGGTCGTGGACCTATGGGAAAATCAAATACAGCAGTGTTCGGTCTGTCAAAGGGACACAGCAATAAAACGACTCTTAATGGCTTTCTACTATAATCACAGATCAGTCCCTTGCTCAGCCATCATCAGAGAAGATTCCTCCTGCAGCAGATAGGATAAAACACAGAGACCCACAGTCAGACAATGTGCAAAGAGTGAGACATCTTGGAACACATAGTCCTGAAGGGGATGTCTTTACCAAATCCCTCCTCTCAGGGATCAGGAAATTTTGAGGAAGAGGAGGAAGAAAAATTGTAAGAGCCAGTGTAGATGGAAGATACCAAGAAAACAATGCCTACTAAACACAACAGGGCTGACACCCACACAAATTCACAGAGACTGCAGCAACATGCACTGGGCCTGCACTCATCTAAGCCAGATAGGGTCCCAGTGCTGAGAAGAGAAATGGACACAGTCCCCATTGATAGAAATTCCCACCACACCCCCACGGTCATCTCTGCCTAGTCATTTCCGGGTCATACGTCCTGCATGACCCGTGCCCCATGGTTAATTGGTCACGTAGTGATCTCTGCATGTGGACCTGTGTGCGCAGGTGCGTCCTGACCTTTATAAGGCAGCACCATGTTCCCTGGTCTCTTTTCTCACATGTGTCCTTCCACAGGCCTTATCACATCTATCTCTTTCTCTTTGTCTTGATAAAACTCTTGTTAGTGGATTCTGTCGTGTGTCATGACTTTTCCTTTGGGGCAAGAGCACTGCAAAAAACCAGCATCCATCCCAACTGATAACCACTTACAAAGGAAAAATCAGTCTTCTCCAACAGAGTCTCAATATATAAATCACACTTGAGGCCAGGCCCCATGCCAAGGAATAGATAGCCAACTCAAAACAAACTCAATGGGACTTTCTGAGAAATTTTGTTTCATGCTTTGTCTGGGCATCTTTTACCTCACTGATCTTTGCTTCTATATTACGGCTTATGATTTTGTGAGGGACTTTATTGGGGTGGAGGGCTCTATGTGTTTGTGTGTGTCTCGGCATGTGTATGTGCTTCTCATACTTTTTCCTTTTTCTCTGTTTGTTCTTCTGTTCTTTTGTAGTTAGTTTGTCTATTTGTTTACTAGAGGGAAAGAAGGTGTGGAGTTTGATGGTAGAGAGACAGGGGGGATCTGGAAGGAGATGAAGTAAGAAAACCCATGATCAGAATCTATTGTATGAAAAAAATCTATTTTCAATAAAAATAAACATGTTTTAATCTTTTGATTTACTTTATGTGCATATCTATATAGTGTGTATAAGAGAGACAGACAGAGAGTGCACACATGAGCGTACATGTGTGGAGGTCAGAGGCCAGCCTCAGGTGCCTGCCCTTCGTTTCCTGCCCATTCAACCCAGAGCTCATGTAGCTCACCACTGTCCTCACTACCTAGTTGGCGCTACAGTTTCCAGGAATTCTCCTGTCTCCACCTCCCATCTTACTAGAGGAGCACTGGGATTGCATACACTCACGACTGCACTTTATATCAGCTTTAGGGATTCAGACTCACACTAGAGGAACACTGGGATTGCATACACTCACGACTGCACTTTATATCAGCTTTAGGGATCCACACTCACACATCCTCATGCTCTTCGGCCAACGCTTTTCACACAGAGCCACCCCTCAGCCTCAGGTTTTCTCAGATCTTCTTGCAGTAATAGCAAACACGGACCATTGTTTGGCATCAGTGAGCACACTTGCGTTTATTATACACGGATAGGAAGAAAGTCACTATCAGAAAACGTGATTCTTATTAAAGAGAACACAATCTAGAGTCTACTGAATGGTCTAGGTGTGCAACTACAGTACTAGAAAAAGGAGAGTCACATCAATTTTTTTTCATTTTCCCTTGTGATATTACTTATATAAACAATAAAACTGAAAATGACAGCATCACCAGTTCCTGGTTTTATTGGAGTAGCTTTAATGAATCATCATATAAAATAATATAACTGTTACTGTCTGTAAATTGTTATTTTAAGGTTTTCTTTGTGACTAAATACAAGATAATTTTATACCTAACCAATGATATTGAGAAAATACATTATTTGTTAAAGAAGGTATAAAGGTCACATGAAGATTGTAGCAATTTTAAGAAACTTATGACCTTCCTTATTCTTCATTAATTTTATATATATATATATATCCACTTATGAAGACATTAAAATAGCTTAATAAGATAATTTAAAGTTAATAGGATCAATTGATTACTTAAAATGTAACAAAATTGAAAAACAATTTATACTAAACAAAAAACCTTAAAAACAGGTGAACAAATTAAAATGTACAGCATGTTTGAACAGAAATCTAATATGATTAAAGATTCAATTTTTTCCAAATTAATATAGTACTACTATTTCAGTTAGATGCACAACAGGCTTTCTTTTTTTTTAAAGAAAATATTTTCAAAATTCAGTCACTCACCATGGTGTTATTTACTAGTTACTAATGACAGGAAATTCACTTTATACAAAATATGTTAGGAGGATTTGATTACAATCACATAATACATCTTCAGAACACTAGAAATGAAGAGAGGATAGGAGGGTAGGGTGGAGGAGAGGGTGGTAAGGTAGATAACAAATGTTAAGGATGTTTGAAAAAGCCTAAAGAGAATCTACTATTTATAGACTTCATATATATTCATATGAAAGAGTTAAACTGAAGTTGCCCTACACGTGAAACAGTGCTCCTCAAAGAAGACAAAGCAAAAGCTCCATGCCAGATGTAGGACACCTGTACTCAAAGGTGTCCCAGAGACCCACCTCCCCGCAAAAAATGCTCTTGTTATTGCCCTTGGTTTCCCATAAGAACTTGATGGTAAGAGTTTATTGCTCACAGCACTACACAGTGACCACAGGACAGACAGGGCAGAGCACTTCCTTCCTGGTGGCTAGCTTTGTAGTACAGGAAGGTTCTTTTCAGGCTGCCGAGGGGGAAAATGTCATCGTTGTCTTACCCATTGTAAACCCTGTGATCTGTATTAATGGGCAGCCAGCAAGTTATACACATTGGTGCAACAGCAGTATGATCGTTCTGGAACAACCGACCATGTTCTGGTTAGATTTAATGCCTGCTCCAAAGGAGGGAACACATGCCTATCAATGCAAATCTGGCCCAGAACCCACGGTTGGGGAGCTCACAGGATTGAACCTACTTTGATTATTTTGCTTAAATGGATGCAGCATCAAATTGCCCTATAAATTCATATCTCTATATCCAATATTAATGCACCTTTCAGACTTCTTCAGAGCAGTTTCTTGGTGAAATCAATTGAGATTAGTGAAGAAACTCGTAACTGGCTGACATACAGAAAATAAGTGTCTGTGGACTTACGGGACATCTGTATCACACCCCCAACTTTCAAGGCTCAGGGATCAAATCTGAAGAAGAGTGGGAACGATTGTAGGTCAGAGGTTGTCAGGACATAACAGGACCACTGTTCTCATGATCTAACAGCAATTGTGATTGCCTGCAGAAGACCAATCCAGTCAGTGTTCCCACGTGGAGGGGAAGGGGCTCATGAGCCCCCACCCCTGTCTGAGAAGTTATTGATAACTGTTGGCCTCTAGAAAAGTCAGAGTCAGTTGTCTTTAAGCATGTGGACTTGAACAGGTCAACCATGCTCACATGAATGGCCCTACACTTGTAAGAGGAGAACAAATCGGACTTGGTGGGTTATTTAAAAAATGATAATGAAGAGGACACTAAGTTAGGAGGGGGTAAGAGTGAATCTGGAAGGAGTCGGGGGAAGAGTGCAGATGAATCAACATACATTGTACACATGTAGGAAATTCTCAAAGACTTAATTAAATATTATACTTTAAAAACACTCCTTAGTTATTAAAAAAGAAGGCAAGCAGTTACCAGAGATGAGGAGGTGGGCAGTAAATCTGGAAGGAGTTGGGGAGTGAGTGGGGGTTAATATGGTCAAAATACATTGTATACATGTATGGAATTCTCAAACAATTAATAAAATACTATGTTAAAAATAACTTTTTCTCTTTTATGTATATTTGTGTTGTTTCTCCAGTATAACTGATGCTTGTCTAGAACATCTCTCCAATCACTCGTGGTATTTATGTACTGAAATGGTACAATAGGCCAAACTCAATTATGCCAAAACTTATCCAAATATCAAACAATCCTATACTCTTCAACCATAGTGATGCCACAATTTCTGAGACCATCCTTACTGCCCTGTCTTCCTTTATAGGAATGATCCAGGCTTGAATTACACACAGCAACGGCAACTGTTCTTCCCAGATGCATCTTCTTTCGGCTTCTTTTCCTCATTTCACCAGGTAGGCTCATGTGAAACAGTCATGTCGGAAACATGATAATGTCCAGGCAGCAGTCCCAAAGGGTACACAGCCTGGAACACGGGGCTGGTTACCAGCCCTGATGTTCACATCGGTCTCTACTAAACGCGGGTGTTCCTGTTCAGAGAGCTTCCCCTCAAACACCAGCGGCCTTAGAGGCTGCACCAGCAAGGAGAGGAACAAGCCTGACGGCAGAAAATCATTTGGTCTGTTTTTGACACAGTCCCTAGGCCATGAGGGGTCCAGACTGATCCCACAAACACAGCTCACTACCCTAGGTGAAGGCATCTATGGTCTCCTCACTCAAGCCATGAGTAAGTTGAAGTATTCTAGGTTGGAATGGAAATTATACTGTGATACATGGGGACCATTAGCCAAGTGCCTATCATATGACATTATGAAGATAAGAAATCTGACCTTTTCCAGTAATGCATTTTAGCCATATCTTGAGCTGGTATGTGGTGTATTTCCTGTGTCTGCCGAAAATTAACAGGACCTGAGTGGAATCCAGATCTTTACAACTACACTGTGCTCAGCTTTGGGGAAAGAGATGGTTGCTGGTGAAAAGCAGTGTAACTACCTTCATAATTTAGAACAAGATGTTCTTAAAGTCAAAGTGGCATTATTGCATCATGAGCTAGAAAGAGAAAGATGTATTTGACATTCCCCCTGCCTTCAAAGAGTGATTGGGTGTGTTACTTAGTTCTCCTGGGAGTTAGCAAAGCTGTTGGAATATGATTTAATCATGTCAGATTATCTCATCAAGTGGTCATTAGTTCAGTGGGTTGGGAGCTAATAGACAAAGTTAGAAAATGTCTCTGTAGACCTGGTTCTCATCACTCCTTTGTTCCTGCAGGATAATTGACCACTTTTTAAGGTCCTGTTAGATAACTTGTGTGGAAAAGAAAAAAGAAGATTTTTTTAAAAAGAAGACTCATATCCAATAGTGTCTAGTAAGTTATATCGTTTGCTGCTTGGTCTTAGCTGATGGTAGGAATTCTATTCTTTAATCCCTACAAGACAGACTCTTAATCTTAGCGGAAATTCTGCCTCTTATTTTTTCAACAAAATACTGTCTTGTTGCTTCACTCCATGACTTCATGATCTTATTCACTCACCTGGACCTATAGTTACAAATAACCATAAGAATACTTTCTGACATACTAACTGTAAAGTAAGCCCTCAATATAGCTACCAAATTTAATGAACCAATAAACATTTAATATTTTCAAATTATTGTAGCCACTACATAAAAGAATTAGGAACATGTCCCTTATTTCCAAGTATATACATCCAAAACATCTTTGAGCATCATTACTTCCTGAAACCCATCTCTGAATACTAGTTGCCTATTTCTTAGCTTAGATGAGGAGGAAACATAGAAGTTGGAAGCAGGATAATGTATGTCTCAAGAGGGATATAGGTCTCAAGTAGGATATGGGTCTCCAGAAGGATATGGGTCTCAAGAGGGATATAGGTTTATTCATCATTTTCTTCACAAAATGCAGATGTTTCCTGCTTTGTTTTACAGAGCACAGTAAACTATTGATGACCTCAGCTAACAGATTGCATTTCCCTGACTCCCAAGCAGAAGTCACCGCTGGCTTCTTCCAGAAATGCCTTTGTGGTAGGATGACTCAGCTGGGAGAGAAGCTCTTTTGTCCTTTCCACCCACCTCCTTCCTCCTCATGTGAGGAAGATGAATAGAGGCCAGAACTTACATAGACTGTGTTAGCAATGAAAGCTACAGAGAAGTGAGAGGGTTAGAAGTCTGGCTCTCTGGGGACATCACGAGGCCATCCTTCCGGCCTTGGGCTTCACCAGGCCACCCTCCCAGCCCGGGACTTCACCAGGCCACCCTTCCAGCCAGGGGCTTCACCAGGTCACCCTTCCAACCGGGGGCTTCACCAGGTCACCCTTCCAGCCTGGGGCTTCACCAGGTCACCCTTCCAGCCTGGGGCTTCACCGGGCTACCCTTCCAGCCTTGAGCTTCACCAGGCTACCCTTCCAGTCCTAGATTGCTACCTAGAATATTTAAAAGGAAATAAACATTTTTCCGACACCATTGTGTAGAGGTTTTTTTTCTTTATCTAGCTCTACCCTACACAATATGTTATTAAGAGAGTTATAATCAAATAGTATGAAAATCACTGGGCAGTGGTGGCTCATGCTTTTAATCCCAGCACTCAGGAGGCAGAGCCAGGTGGATCTCTGTGAGTTCGAGGCCAGCCTGGTCTACAGAGTGAGATCAAGGACAGGCACCAAAAACTATACAGAGAAACCCTGTCTCAAAAAAAAAACAAAAAAAATTATGAAAATCATTTTCTCAGTCTAAATTTCACCTTAAAATGCCTTTATCTAAGAACCACACATTTATTATAAAGCTTTTCCTCCTTTGCCATTTTAATCCTTATAATAGCCATTAAAAATTTATTAAAAAGAGTGTGGTTACAAGTCACAGATGAAGGAGTGTGACTAAGAAGGTCAAGTTACTCATCCCAAGGTTTTAGCTGCTAAGTAAAAGCACAAATCAGCTAAACCTCAACCCATGACTGGTTTCAGTAGTGTCTGCTGTCCATTGCTAACTGTGTGGCTCTCAGGAGTTCACCTATAGGCCTTCCAGTTACATCCATGATCTGCTTCCACATAAGGGAAATATATAAAGATTACTCAGCTGTGAGGGAGATTACACTAAGATGATCATAAATGATTTTTATAAGTTATAAAATATTTC
This sequence comes from Peromyscus attwateri, assembly GCA_902168425.1. Classification (NCBI taxonomy): domain Eukaryota; kingdom Metazoa; phylum Chordata; class Mammalia; order Rodentia; family Cricetidae; genus Peromyscus; species Peromyscus attwateri. The sequence goes on along the minus strand of CABHPP010123268.1, from coordinate 50,798 downwards.
CACAGAGAAAATATACACAGAACAGATCTTCCAGCAAAACAAACAAACAAAACAAAAAACTATTGCTTTTCTCTTTTAGTCACTGGATGGTAAACAATGTTGATGTACTCAATCCAAGAGTAGGGACCAAATAACTCAAACGGTGGATAGAACATGGACAGTAAGACAGAACTAGAGTTCCAGCTAGTTCTACCAATACCAAGAACAATATACCACTGACCATCGGCTGGATAACCAGCCCCCAATAACAACCTGGAGACTTATTATTAACTATGAAAGCTTGACCTTTAGCTTAGGCTTATCTCCAACTATCTCTTATCACTCAAATTAACCTGTCTCTATTAATCTACATTCGGCCATGTGGCTTGGTTACCTGGGCTCTGGACATGTCCAACTTCTTCAGAGTCTCTGGCAAAATCTGGACATCTAGATTCCTCCTCCTCTTCCTCTATCTCTCCCTGGATATCCCTTCTGACCTCTCCTGACTAGTTATTAACCATTCAGCTCTTTATTACACCAATCACAGCAACACATCTTTACACAGCTGTACAAACATCCCACAACAATGGCCCTTTACAATTACTGAAAAACAAATTGCTATTCGGTTAAATCGGTATAATTAATATAACCCAATAATATAACATGTATCTGTCAGAATCACTGAACTAAGAAGTTGTATTAGTACTATTAAATCCATTTGTTAAAGAATAGTTTCCTTTTCATGTAAAGGAAAAAGGGGAAGTTTGCCAGTAATAAGCTGCGGGTGTTATATTAAAAACCAAAGCTTTCCTGGCGCGGTGATAACAGGTTCAGAGATAACAGGTTCAGTAGTTCACAAACCAACAAATTCTGACTACTAAGTGAGGGATGCCTTTACAGCAGAGTTTTGAGCAAGAACGTGTCCTCAGACTTCAGTGTCTCACAAAATTTCAGATTTCCTTAACTCTCAGGAGATATTTGAATGTCCTAAATATTAATTTAATCCTTTGCCTGCATGAATTTTTAGATAAGATCATTTATAAGGCAGATGGTAGGCAGAGATAATTACTCCTACACTGATTTTTATGTCAAAGATAGCATGTCATTTGTAAACCCAGTGCAGATCATGTCTACCTCCTTTGGAATGTGAGTGCTGGGGGAGTCAACTTACTTCAGACACAGTAACCTAGCAAAGGTAAGGAGTGTAGACTCTGTCCATCAGTACTGAGACTGTGAATACCAAATGACTTCTTGGACAGGGCTCCTCGGGTCCTTTCCACACTCCTGTGTATGACATGAGTTCAGAAGAACTTTGGATGTGATCTGGAAAATTTTGGATGGTTCTAAGGTTCAGCTTCTCCACCTGGAAGCCACTCTAGTTAAAACATCCATTGAGTGTCTGGGGCCGCTCTGGGTTTTGTCTTATGTTGATTTCAGATTTCTTGCGTGATTTGACTATTCTTTCATGTGGCCCCTCAGTGAACCATGTAATAATCTACAACTGAAAAGATGAAGTTCTTGTTTGCATATATAATTTGATAACTGATACACTTATGTAACGTTTGCTTTATGGATTTCAAGATACAAGATCGTGTCTTATACTTTTGGGATAATAAAACTATTATCCATATCAAACCTAAGCCTCACTTATTCTAATCTTACTCCCAATATTTATTCTTTGGATGCCTTATTTTTCATAATTATATCACATTCTCAAAAATGGTTGGTTTCAAGTTAAGTATATATTACATTTTTATGATTAATTTGCTTGAAATGGTATAATTAAACTAAAGTTTTGGTGGAAAAATATTTGTCAACAACACTTTCATCCCTGAGCCAGTTTTGTGGCAACTACATTCCTTATGCTGCTTGAAACACATGAAAGAGAAAATCTAATTTTAAAAAGCATCAACATTGAAGTAATGTGTTTGTTACCTCACAAGAGAAGCCAGGAAAGCGGGGTATTTCCAGAGCTGGTCGATGGAATGCCATCAAGGACACGGTGATTTCCAGGTTTGACTCTGCCATGTTCCAGTGTTGGACTTTGCCCCGGCACAACTGCTAAATCAAACACCAGTTCCTAGAAAATGTTCCTTTCTTAGGTGTTTTCTTCTCCTTTCAGGACGATCTTCTCCCAGGGATCACAGCAGACTTCTCACCACACACTGTTACTAAATGAAGCACTGGGAAGAATTACCATGTTGTGTGGAGGAGTCAAGGCCTACACCTCATGCCCAATGTTTCGAGGCAAACCAATCCTCCCTGAAGGTACTGGTCGCCTCTAACCTCAAACTGTCAGTTATCAACACATGCTGACCTTTGGTAACTAATAGTTCCAGATATGGAAAGATTTGCCCTACTCCCATGATTTATGACCTCACTTCTCTCTCTCTAACTTATTTTTCTCTACTAAGTATATAAGGACTCTAATGGCAATGCCCATCTGCAATTGGTTGGATTTCCATTTACAGCTTCTCAGGGTGAAGACTGGTACAGCTTGCTATATTTATGATTTGGAAATATTGAAACTGGGAAACTACTTGCAAACCACAAAATAGTCTCCAAGACTACTATTTAGAATAAACAGAGAACTCTCTCAAACTCAATAAAAACTGAAAATAACTCCATCTTAAATTTATCAAAAGATACAGTAATTATATTTTTTAACTGAGTTAAATAGTATTTGTAATTTTCTTTAAAATAAATTTGCCTCGTAGGATCCCTAGATAAAATAAGAATCAAAACTTTTAAATTTGGGGTCTGGTAATGGATGTGGCATTCTTGGAGCTTGTTCTGTCTTGAATATTTGAAGTTTTTCATAATGGAAAGCAGTTTGATGCTATCTGTATTAGCTTATAAATAAAAAATAATGTATCCTGATAAATAAAATGAAAATTCAGGAATGGTGCTGACTTGCCGGTTCAGCAGTTTGAAGTGCTTGCCATATAAGCCTGACAGCCTAAGTTCAGTCCCTGGAACTCACAATAGAGGACAAGAATTGAGTACAAAAAAAATGGCCTCTGAAATAAACCTTGTAGTATGGTAGGTACACTTCAGCATGTGTGCGTGCACACACATGCTTGCATGTCTCTCTCATAACAAATAATAATAAATAAAAAAAACATTTTTAAAGAGTCACAAGTGAGGAGCTAGAGGTCACTCAGAGGTTGAAAGTGCTCGCCATTCCTGCAGAGAACCTCAGTTTTGGTTTCCAGCATTAGGCAGACCATAACTCCAGTTCGAGGAGTGACTCCAATGCCTTGGGCCTCCACGGACACTTGCACTCATAGGCACTTACCCTCCTCCCAACACACAACACACAAAATTAAAAATAAAATAAGTTATAACTCACAAATGGATGTTTGACTAAAATACACATGTATTTGACAGACACGCGTATGGAAAAATTATAGCTATTTCTAACTACCAGGAAAGTGAACAAGGAATATTGCAAGTTATGTATCAAAAATAATAAAATGAAAAAGCAGTGGCAACACTATACGCTGCTGGCGATATGAAGAAACAAGACCTCCCAGAAGTTTCTGTTGGGAATACATGACTTTAAAAGTGATTTGGAAAAGAGTTTCACAGTTTCTTAAAAACAAGACACCGAAGTACTGCATGAGACTGCAACTTCATTTCTAGGCATTCATCCTAGAGAAATGAAGGCTTATGTTCATGCAAAATCTGTACACAGATGTTTATAGCAGCATTGTTTGTAATAACACAAAACTGGATGCAACCCAGATGCCTTTCAGTGGGTGAATGATTAAACAAACTGTGCAGAATGGTACTCAGCAATAACAAGGAATAAATGACTAACACACACAACAATTTGTTTAAGTCTTCAGAAAAATGCTGAGTGAAAAACTAAAGAGTTCAGTATTATAAAATTCAGTTTACATAGCATTACTAAGATAAGAAAGTTATCAAAGCAGAGAATACATTAGTGAAGTAAAGATGAGTGGTCTCAAATGTTTACAAAAAAGACAAACTAACACAGATGCTTTGAAAGAGTACCACAAAAGGACTGAAGGAGTTAAACCAGTCAGGAAGTCACCATGCCAGACTGAACAAGAAACTGGGGGGTCTAATCCCAGAGCAGAAAGAATGGAACATTCTGAAACCATACATGTGACATTTCAGTGGAGGAAATGGCAGAATCTAAAGCCATGACAGATGGAAGGCTACTGAAAAGCAGGAAAACACAAAGCTGAAGAGGATGCTTGTGTTTATGTGGAGCAGAACCATGAATACCAGAGTGAACACAGGACACTTAACAGTGTGTTATCATTGAGCAAAGAAATAAAAATGAACAAAGATGTATCATGATGAATTGAAAATTATAGTGAGCAATATTCAATGGTTTGGTGACTGAAGTTCGAGAAAATATATACCAATAAAGAATTATGGTGAGAGAAATAATCTGTTGATCATGAAACTTGGAGAAAAAGGTTTGCCAAGGTCATTGCTGATGAAAATCTACCACCAAAACAACTCTATAATGCTGAAGACACACACTGGGTGACCTTGCCCCAGAATGCCATGACCTAAGGCCATCAATCAGGATAGCCCCTATAATACTAAAGAAATGACAAGAGGCTGGACCAGGCATGCTAATGCCACAGGCAGGCATCAGTGGCAAACGATTGTCATAGGCAAAAGCTCACCTCCTTCCTGTTTCAAAGAAGTAAATGTTTTCCTCCACTCCATCAGTATGTTAACAAAAAGTTCTGGCTCACCAGTGACCTCTCTTCTGGTTGGTTTCACAAACATTTTGTATCAGCAGCTTGTGTTCGCTGCAGGAAGGCTGGGCTGAAAGACTACTAAGGAGTTTGTTATTCTTGGATAACTCTTCTGTACCCAATCCAGCTGAAATTCTCCACAAAAAAATAATGCCCATGCTTTGTTCTTTCCCTCAACTATGACTTCGTGAAATCAGTTATGTCACCAAGGAATCCTATATCAATGGAGACTGAATATCAAAACATTTTCTTTAACAACAGACTAGTGGCAGTGAAGAGGGCATGGATGGGGAGGACTTTCAAAGAAATTTAGCATGAAAAGCGTCATATAGTGTGTTGCCAGCACATGGGACACTGCAAACGCACAGAGTGTGCAGCCTGGTGTAGCCTACACTGCATTAGAGAGCACAATGCTTGAGATGAAGCCTCTGAAGACTATCAGGAAACAGAACAAGTGATGGATGGTCCCCTTGCATATGAAAACATAAGAGTCCTCCATAGTCCATCAGTAGACTGGAAAACCCGGCTACTACACAAAATTTTAACATTGAAAATGGGGCTCCACAAACTAGTGAACTGTAGACCAATAGCTGAGGAGCCCCCATGGTACTGGACTAGGCCCTCTGGGTAAGTGAGACAGTTGTTTAGCTTGAACTGTTTAGGGGGCCCCCAGGCAGTGGGAATGGGACCTGTCCCTAGTGCGTGAGCTGGACTTTTGGAGCCTAGAGCCTATGGTGAGACACTTTGCACAGCCTTGGTTCAGGGAGGAGGGGCTTGGACCTGCCTCAACTGAGTGTACCAGGCTCTGTTGACTCCCTGTTGGAGAACTTGCCTTGGGGGAGGTAAGAATGGGGAGTGGGTTGAGGGGGAGGGCTGGGGGGTAGGAGGAGGAGGACAAGGGAATCTGTGGTTGGTATGTAAAATGAATAGAAAATCTCTTAATAAAAAAAAAGAAAAAAAGAAAAAAAGAAAAGAAAATGGGGCTTCAGCAGTCCACTCACTGCTTGACGGTAAAATGGCTCAAAGTCAAAGTGATCATAGTAATAGCGATGATGATGTTAATTAACACCTCGGGGAAATCTTTAAAAATGTTTGATGGGCCTATTAAAGGAATAGAGCAGTATGTGTCCATAAAAGATGATAAACCATGTCAGTTTACAGGATGAAGGACAGACTTTAAGATAAAGCCCATTGCTCATGAAGCAGATGGCTCTAGAAGAAACGTTTAACAAAGAATCCAAGAGGACTCTTCATCCCTGGGTCCCCACTCCCTGTTTCCTGCCTGCCTCTGATGCGGTCTCCCTCCTGAAAACTACCTGGAATCTGACCTCTGCACCATGACACTGGAGCACAGAAGGAGACTGTCACCACTAGTGACCCAGGGGAGGACTTTCTTAAGGTCCTGCTCACCCCAGGATGCTGAGCCCCATTCTGTATATTGAGGCTTTTCTCTGACCTGCCCCATCCCACAGCCGTTTCCAAATATTCACTCAGAGGTTTATATTAATTATAAATGTTTGGCCGGTAGCTCATTCTTATCACTAGCTAGCTCTTATATTTAAATTAACCCATATTTCTTATCTATGCTTTGCCATGTGGTTCATGGCTTGTTACCTCATTTTCTACATGTCTTGCTTGCTCAGTGCCTGGCTGGCACCTGCCCTTACTCCACCCTTCTTCATCTCCCTCCTCAGTTTGATTGTATCACCTAACCTTATCTTGCCTCACCAAAACTGCTTTATTATTAACCAATGAGAGCAACAAACATTCACAGCATACAGAAGGACATCCACAGCACCATTCAATTAACCTCAATGCTGTTGTCTTCACTGCATAAGTGGCCCTGTGGGTCTCCTTCCTCCTCGAGATCATTGGCCACTGGTCCACAAAGGTGGGTGGCAGAAGTGGGAAACAGGGTTCAGACAGCTGCAGATACCATGGAGATGGCTTCAGTGAAACAGATCAGCTTTATTCCAGATTATAGGAAATATATAGGATTGAGGAGTCTGGGGACAAACCATAATTTGCATTAAGTGGCATGCTCCTTTCATAAGGCTTTGTATGTGGCAGCAAAGTCCGATAGCAAAGCTCCTAGTACAAGTCTTAGTTACCATATGAGCAGCCAGGGGAAAGCTTCTAACGGGGAACTATGGGTCACATTAGAGATAAATCAGGTATCCTGGCTTAGAGACAGTTTTCAGATAAGGTCAGTGCTCTGGCCAAGAGACATTCTCCAGATATGGGCAGGTAGAGAGCAGGACGTCTCACTGGGGAGGGAGTCCCTCTTGTTGCTGAGCTTTGGAGAGCGCTGCTAGGCCATGATAGACTGCACCCTCTGACCATCAAGACCTCCCAGCATGGCCTGTCACTTATTTTCATTCATGTGTAAATAAGCAAGAACAATTTTATCAGTATCTGGACATTTGAAGTCAGGAACGATGTGATGTCCAACAACAAATCTTCCCTACATTTGGGTAACAATGACAGTGATGGTTCCGTGTGTTCAAACTCGCTTCACACACAGAGTTATGAAAACTATTGCGTAAATATCACCCAACCTACGTATTTAAGATATATATGAGACAAGCAATTGTTTATTTGTTTGTTTAGACTGGATGTCTGGGTCCCGAGGGCTCTCATTACGTATATGATGCAGATGCTCCAAAATCTAACAAAATGTGAGGCTCAAGCACTGCTGCCCTCATTCACATACGAGGCATTTCAGATAAAGAGTACTCTGTCTGCTGGGCTTTTCAAATTGTTAAAATGAATGTTTGTAAGCATGTTTCATTATGAGGTATGAAAGAATGTGTTAGGAATATATACTTTACTCCTGGGAATAAATAATCTTTTAAAATTATAGGTGTGAAGGATAGTAATGACAAATAACTCTAAAAAGGCATCCAACTTCCCTTCTGACCTCTACTCCTTTCTGTCTCCTCTCCCTGGAGTCAACAACATTTCATAAAAACCTTTACATGCCAGGCATTAAAACCAAGGAATAAATGTGTGCATACACAGTAGACATGCAGCATGGTTTAGACACTGAGTACTTTTGAGAATTAAAAATATGCCCCAAAGAACTGAATTTTTATACAACAGCAGACTGGATCATTGTTCATAAGAACAATAAAAGTCAGTCACTCAAAATGAGCTAGAAAGGACAATTATGCAGGTTTTCTTCACTAGTAAATTCTAACTAAATTGTTCAATCAACCTAACTATACAGAAATCTTTCTAGGAAAGGCCAGCTTATTACCATACGAAAAAAAAGCTAAAAAGTAGTCTTTGAGTATTTGAATGTAACATTATTTCCACTTGTTTCCTGTAACTGAAGAAATATTATTTCATTATTGGGTTCAGATGAGGAAATTATACTGAAAACAGTACTGTGCATCAAGTCCCTCCAGTAGAATACCATAACTTCCTCACTTCACTTTAATTTTAGACAGTTACACACAAGCTATTTCAATGGCTTCATAACTGTTAAAAAACAACAACGAAAACCTTTAATCACATAAAACCTAATAATAATTTTTGTTTTGCTCTAGGCTACATAATTCACAAGAAAATTTGAAGTTTTGAAATGTTCAACAAGATTGTTAATAGATTGAAAATGGAATCTTAAAATAAAAGAAACATTTAAACAAATGGAGATAAACAAAGGCCTTCATGCCTTTAAATTATGGGTGATAGCTGAGAGGCAGTTTCAGTCCTTTATTTCTGATTATTCAACATTGGAAGGGATGAGAGCCATGAATCTTCTGCGGTCTGCATTTCCATGAAGGAAGGTCCCACGATCAAGAGGACTCCAAAGTCATCTGAGCACTGTGGAATGCCTGGGGAGACAACTCTCATTATCACCTCAGAGTTTTCTTCTGAATGTCTCTGGAGTTCACCTAGAGCCCCACGGAGACAGCCGAACAACTGTCATAACTCACAGGGTGTTTAAGATTTCTTTGTTTTCCTGATTAACTGAACTGCAGCACCATAAACCATCATTCTGCCTTGAGCATCTGTTTAAATGAAGCTACCTTGACATTTGGGCTTTCAGTTGCTGACTGCAGCTGCAATGTTCGTTCCTGTTCTTAGACTGTACTGTTACGTTTCTAAACGTGTGCTGCGCGGCATTGCTGGTGCCCTTGAATCCCATCTTCTCATTTCTGATGACAAAACTGATAGCATCTCACCTGAACTACCCTATAGAATAAGGCTTACGTGTTCAGTTACTAAGTCATTCTATGCATTTATTTAGAGAACAGAGAATACAACAGCTCTCCCTAAATTCTGGCATCCTGAATCACCATTTATGTGCTCCCTGGGTTAATTACTCTTTAATTACAGCGACCATCTGATAGTCACTGCATGTATGGACGTTAAAATTATTGCCATCTCCTTTCCTTTAACAAACTAGTACATCTGGTGTATGTGTGTATGTGTGTGTGTGTGTGTGTGTGTGTGTGTGTGTGAGAGAGAGAGAGAGAGAGAGAGAGAGAGAGAGAGAGAGAGAGAGAGAGAGAGGGTTTACTCAGAACTTCAGAGAACAGATTTTTGACCAAAACTTAACTGCAAGTTTAAAAGCCACATTTTATAAAGCGTGTGCATGCACATACATAGACACACACACACACACACACACACACACACACACACACACACAATTCTAAATGGGTTACCAAATTTTACTGCCGTAAGCTTCCCACAATATTTTTGAAAATATCAGACAGACGGGCGTCAGTATGATTAATTCTGATGAGTACTTATGTTTTTCCTGCACACAGTGACCTCTGGAAGCTCTGAGTTCAGCTAACTATGCACAGTGTCTCTTAGTTAACTCAAATGTTTGTAAATAAACGATATCTTTTCTCCATTAGCATGTCTCCGTCTCGACCTACAAGAAAGAATTGTGTGGGTAATCTCAGATGATTAATTTGTCTTTTCTTTAACCCAAAGCAAAAGAGCAAAAAACTTCAAAAACTACAAAATAGTTTTAAATATATATGTGTTCAGACATTGTTGCAAAAAGCAAATTTCTCCTATATTTAAGAAAATATTTCCCAAATTTCTAGTTTTTAATGAAATCTTAAATTGAGTGATTGACAATAAATTATGCTGTAATTTTGATTTGTGGATAAAAAGAGCTTTTATGTATGATCTCATTTCACTTACGTGAAAACCCTGTAGCCAAAGTTTTATTATTTCCATGTTGCAAATGCATTAACTGATGCTCAAGGAAATAACATAAATTCTCTGAGTTTCACAGACAGGAAATGCTTAGTTAGGTCTTCAGGGCATGCTCATAACCCTTGACCACCATGCCCAAGACATACATGCAAGTACATGTGACATAAATCCACACGTAAAGAGAAACTCCTTTTAAAATCAGGAGTCTTTAATACATAAGCAACAAAAGCAAAGCCAAACAGATGGGATTCATCAAACTCAAAAGCTTCTGCTTAGCTAAGGGAACAATCAATAGGATAAAGAGACATCCGGCAGAAGAGAATACTTGTCAATCAACTTTTCTTAAGAGGGTATTATTCAAAATATATAAGGAACTCAAATCAATAGCAAGAAAACAAAGTATCCTGTTTAACAACAGGCAAAGGACCTAAATAGATATTTCTCAAAAAGAAGGCATAGAAAAGGCCAACATGAATGTCAAAAAGTCCTCAACATCACTAGTCATCAGGTAACTGCAACATGTTATGCAAATGATTTTCATAGCCAAAGTTTTCAAATAAAGACCTCAGTGCTGGCTGTCAGCCTCCTAAGATGCCTAAAACAATACAGGCTCTTCCCGTTCTACTAGCTCATCCCCCAAACTAGTTGAGAAGATCCCCTTGCTGAAGTCACCTCACACATTGGTTGCAATGTGTATAGAAATCAAGCTGTAATTAAATTGGAAAATTCCTCCCTGATGGTCCCTGAAGCTATGTAGGCTGCTGGGTGAGAAAAGGTATCAGTGACCTTACCTGCTGTGAATATTACAATCTACAATACCAACCTTCTATGCAGTGTGTGCTCACTGATGCAATAGTGGCAGGCCTGTTAGGGAGTGACCAACCACCTTCTGACTGGATTTGAGGCCTGCTCCACAATAAGGAGTTCATACCTGATAAACTCTATCAAAATCTTGGTGGCTGCAGAGATCTTAGGGTTGGTACTGTTATTTAACTAAACTATCATGTACCTATTTGCCTTCTACATATTTTGTTTAATCCTATAGAAAAATGGTATTCCAACCCCACAGCTACAAAGAAAATCCTGGTTAAATCGGTGGATCCTAAAAACAATCAGCCAAACAATAACACAAACTTTATCAGTGTGTTAAGGGGACTTGCAATAGGGGTGAGAGGGGAACTGGGAGACACATTATTATAATGCTTATTATAAAGGTATGAAATTGTCAAAGAACAAACTCAATAAATTTTTTAAAGGAAAAAATGGCTTTTTACCAAAAACCAAAACAGAATAGGTTTTTATAAACCTGTAAAGAAAATCCGGTCATGATATGGTATTTGTAGGCTATAAATCAATACAACCATTATGGAAAACAATGTTCAAGATTATGTATTCCTGCTTATAGTGGTATAATTCCTAATACTAATGATGATATGTAATCAACCCAATTACCCATAAGTTCTGGATGAATAAAGAAAATATATATATATATATATATATATATATATATAGAGAGAGAGAGAGAGAGAGAGAGAGAGAGAGAGAGAGAGAGATACAATGGAATTCTTAGATTTTAAAAATATGAAGATCCCATTTGTTACATCATGGCTGAACTTGGACATCATGTTTACTTGAATTATCCAGACACAAAAGACAAAAACTTTATAGTAGCTCTTATTAAATATAATCTAAAAAAACTTGAATCTCTACAGGGAGCAAGTAGAAGGGTCCTTGGCAGGGACTGAGAGTAGAGTGCTCACTGTTGACTTAAAGAGTACAACTTTTTATTCAATTTGGAGGTGTAAGTTTTAGAGATCTGTTGTACAGCATGGTGACTGTAACTGATGACATATATATATATATATATATATACACACAAATATATATATACAAATATACTGATGACATATATATATTCGTATAGAAATAATATACCACTACTTAAATTTACAGAGATTTTTAAATGTTTTAATCACAAAAAAATGATGGCTATTGAAGGTGATGCATACACTAATTAGTTGGATCTAATTATGCCACTCTACCTGCCTATATCAAAACATCACATTATATACTTTTTATATATGAAAAAACATATATTGGCCAACAAAACAATTAATTAAACAAGGAAACTTTAAAACATTCCAATTTGCTTATACATTTCACATTTCTGATTACTAATCTTATGCCAGTCAAGACTGTATACATTTCAAAGTAAGATAAAATCTATCTAATTAATTACGAAGCCCCATATATAAACCATTTTAATAATAAAAGTCACCTTGTTTTCCATCATTTTTAAAGTGAGATCATCCTTACAGAACCAAGTGTAGATGGACTTCTACAAATTATATTACCTAATCAAAAGTAAGTTTTTGTATGCTGCCCATCTGGAAAAAAGAAACCATTCATTTTATTAATTAGATACTTATCATTTTCTTTTATTGTTTCATGATTAAAAACAGTGTGTTGCTTTATCTATTGTTAGGTAATAAAATTCCTTAAATGAAGTATATTTTTCAGTTGTGCATAGGTTAGATAGCATCAGCTGTTATAATCAACTCCAACTTTAATTTTAAAAATGTATCTATTCATTATAGATTGTACTGTGTTACACACCCCAGACCCCTCTCTTCTCCTCTTATCACCACTTCAATTTAGTCTTTATTCCCTGGAAAGCTTTAATGATATTTTCAAGTCACATATAGATACCTGACTTTATGTGTAAAATCTGGGAACCACATATGAAAGAAATCATGATATTTTGTCGCTGAAACTGGCTTAATTTAATATTTACTTCTAGCTACATGCATCTTCCTGGAAATGGCATCATTTTATCCTTCTTCATGGTTGAAAATTTTTATTTTGCATCTAGAGCACATTTTCTTTATATTCCTCTGTTGTTGGGATGCCAGGGCTGGTTCCATCGCTTAGCTATTGTGATTGGTAATGCAGTGAAGGGCCATGGGAGCTACCTCTCTGGTATACCTACCTGGTCCACTCCAACTTTCAAGGGCTGCAAGAGGAGCTTTCATCTCGTCTATACAGCAGCCAGTTGGCGTTTCCTGGAAGTCTCTTCTCTTCATGCGTGAACTGACAATTTTTCTATCACTATCATGAAATAGCTAAAAGCAATTAACTTATTAAGACAAAGGGTTTAATTGAGCTCATGGTTTTGAGCTCAAATCCATGCTTGAGTGGTCCCATGCCACGGACCTCTGGCAAAGCTGCACACAGCAGCAGGAGCATGCAGCAGAATAAGTCAAGAGCTGAACAGCAAGGAAAAAGAGGAAAGGCTGAGGTCCCACATCCCCCTCAGGGCATGCAAGGGGCTCTTCTCTCAAATATTTCACCACCTCCCAACTGCACCACTCTGGGAACCAAGCCTGAAAGGCATGAACCTATGGAGGGTGATCCTCAGAGGCCAGCAACGGGGCATTCAGAAATCCAGGTGACTTCTATCATAGAGTGTTGCCATATTCTTCCCTAAATTGGTAGAGGAGGAAGAAAGCTTAGGAAACATCACCTGTGCCCTTCTTCTGCTCAGAGTCCCTTTAGCACAATCCACTTCCAAAGACAGCTGTGTGATAGTTAATGACTCACAGCTGCTTCCCAACTGCACCCTGTCCTATGGCAGGAAGTCTTGAATTCAACAGCTGGCATCTCTATGTAAATTTGAAGTCATATTAGCTTTCTGCCTCTGCGCCACCAAACCTAATGAATTTTTGTTGTGTATCTATAGCCCAGAGGCTAAGTAAACACATTCCATTTGGCATGTAAATATAATTTGAAGTTTAGAGGGTAATTTATGTACAAAAATGAAATTATTGCTATCTTCCTCCAAACTAATTTCTGTTTGTATGCATGCATGAGTGAGTGTTCATGTGTGTAGTATATACATGTGTGTGCAGTTGCTTACTATTGTACACATGAGCAGGGGACACAAGTGGATACTGAGTGGCTTTCTTCGTCTCTCTCCATTTTATTTTTGAGACAGATCTCTCACTGAACCTAGAGCTCTCTGATTTTCAAGTGCTCCAGGGATCCTAATTCCCCAGTGCTCGATTTTATGAGTGCTGAAGGTGCAAAGCTGGGTCCTCAGGTTTGTGCAGCAAATATTTTACACACGGAAACATCTCCTCATCCCCAAAATAATTCCCATTTATTTAGCTGGGAATGCAGACAAGCACTCATCAAAGCACCCGTAAACTATGATGAAAGAATTTCATAAAACAGGTCTAGATAAACTGTAAGGAAAAAATTCTGGGTATCATTCAAGTACCGCATATCCAGTGTTCACCTTTCTCTTCTCGGTGAAGCCCTGCAGGACTATTTGAGTCTACACAATGGAAAAAAGAACTTCACCCAGAGTTGTTTTTGCCATCTTTAACGCTGGAACAATCATAAAACAGTGTCATCTTCTTACCTAGAAATAAGAAAACACATAACAAGGCATTTGCCGCAACTAACACTACATATAAAAGACCATGCATTAATATGTATTGTTCCATTAATATAAAATGTATGTATACATTTCTAAAATGTAAAGATCACTATAAGTTACTACTATTTTCACCATTTTAACTGTTATTACACAAAATCCTAGAACTCGAACATGCTTTGTAACATAATTGAAATCTTGTTCTCTTAGACACTTTATACAAATACCAGTACCAGAGACTTGAATGGATTGAATTTTGATGAACTTTACATTTTAGATGGAAACCTCCTAGCTCTGGCATACTTCTCAGAGGAGACCTCTGTCAGGATGGTGTTACTGCAGACACACTTGAGAATGCACGTGCTATCACGAACAAATGTCCACAGACTAAGTGGGACAGGAAAGAAAGGAAGGGCTCTGCAAAATCTCCATGAACGTGCAGCAAATCATGTCTATAGTCGAGGAAAAGGGTAAGAGAAGGTGAATGTGCAGGTTCCCACCAAACTAGACCACACATTTGAGTGTTTATGTGCACATGTATACATATATAAAGCTACGTCTACAACCTTTGAGTCCATAACACTATTTTTCATGGTGAAATCAAATCTATGGTCTTAACCTTTCTCATTTCAGCAAATGCTCTTACATTTTTATTGCAATCTCTACCCTACACAAATAGTTTCAAGTACCCAAATAGTTTATTGTGTAGACAATACACACCAGGAAAGGAAAAACTCTCAGATTGTTACTAGCTTGTCTGCCCAGCGTAAAGAGAGCCGGGTTCTCTTTTATTTGAATAAGTGTTTTAAGTTAGCGTATCTCTTTGGGCCACCCACAAACATTTGTTTGACTGCTAAGGCATGTGGTGTACATGTATATGTGAGAACTCAGAGAGGCACACTTAATCTTATGCACAAAGTGTAACTAGAGACAAGTATGTTGCTTTCTTCCTATTTTAAAGCAGTTAGGTGCTATTTTGTACTTTATTGAGACATAAATGCTTCTGTAACTCAATAACCCTCCAAAAAATTTTTCTTTTGAGTTGGTCATTGAAGAGATAGTGAAAATGTTTTCCTTTTTTTCTGTCTTTTATGATTTTTAGTCTTAAAAACCTGTCAGTACATGTCTTATACATATTAATCACCAATAACTCCAAATTCTGGGCTCAAAAATTTTATTTCTTCACAGCCAAGGAATAACACATATTTTAGACAATGTATGTTTCAAAAGATTTGTTTGTTCATGTGCACTTATTAATTTGTTAATATGCTATATTTGTAACCTCATCAGTGATATGAATAAAGAATATTCATTGAGTTTTTAATTATAAAAAAAAACTGTCAGTAAACATGGTTTTTTTCCACAGAAAATTACACAGAGGCCTAGAACAGTGGTTTTCAACCTGTGGGCCATGACTCCTTTGAGAGCTGAATCACCTTTTCACAGAGGTCACATATATATCAGATATTCTGCATATCATATATTTACATTATAATTCATAATAGTAGCAAGATTACAGTTATGAAGTGGCAATGAAAATAATTTTATGGTTGGGGGCCACCATAACATGAGAACTGCATTAAAGGGTTAGAACATTAGGAAGGTTGAAAACCACTGCCCTAGAAGAACAGTTTTGTTTTTTATTTAGATGAACAGTTATGAATCCATACACTAAAAAACACTTTCCAGATTTGTGGTTGCATTCAACCAGATAAGTGCCTTCCCATACATCTGATGTCTCGCCTACCACATGAGACTACTGACCACCCAAGAGCAAAAGGGACAGAAACCAGTCCTCTCAATGCCACTGAATAGCACTTTATCTGAATTTAAAAATTCTGGGTTGTTGGAGGATGTATCTTTCAGGAATAAAACTTTATAACGTATGAAGACAAGGGCTTCTGGATAATGTTTTTAGAGTGCACTTTAACAAAGACCATTTAGGGGGCTGGAGAGATGGCTCAGAGGTGAAGAGCACTGGCCGCTCTTCCAGAGGTCCTAAGTTCAATTCCCAGCACCCACATGGTGGCTCACAACCATCTATAATAATAAGATCTGGTCCCCTCTTTTGGTGAGCAGGCATACATGCAAGCAGAACACTGTATACATAATAAATAAATAAATCTTTAAAAAAAAAAGCAAAAAAACAAAGACCGTTGGATTTTCTTTCGTTTGCAGAAATGACATTGTGACCCAGCACAAAGAGAGTTCAACACGTATTCTGAAGTGTCCCTGCTCCATCTGTATCAGCTAACCTCATGTGCTTACACAAATTAGTCGGGCTCTTTTAGCCGCTACTGGCTTATGGAAATACAGTTGTTTCTTTCTGCATTGACTGTAAAGAGTAAATACAATCATGTTTGGGATTCTTATTTCCCAGAAGGCATTATATTGTCTCCAACTTGAGTCTGATAATGCACTACACTAGCTTGTACATATTTAGGAAAACATCAGGACAAACCCTCCAGAAACCTATTTGCAAAGGTACTGAGCAGCCCACAGAAGAGTGCTCTTTCTGAAGTAGAAAGTAGCTTGGAAAGAGGAACTGCCCAGAAAGCCATGGCTCCTGGAGGGATGAGTGATGAAGTCAGCTCTTCCTGGAATCTAGCTGTAACTCCTGACTTGTTAGCTTCTGTCATCTGGAACATGTGAGAAAATTATCACAACAGAAAGAGGAACAATGCTTCTCTGATGGTCCTCAAGCTAGTCTTTCACATGGGCAACTCTAGTAGGTGAAGGCTTCACTAGTCTGGTGGCTGCAAAGGGTGAATGACTCCGGTGAGCATCAAGGGACCCAGCAGATTCTGGGTGGGAATTGACCTATCAGCATGTTGTGGGCATTCTGGGGAGGGAAGTTTCCAGAGTAATCAGAGGGGACCCAGGGTACTGGGATCTTATGTGACCCAACGTGGGAAGGCCAAATAGGTCATTGCCATTACATGATGACACTTGTATCATCTTGCCAGCATTTACTTATGTCATATGACCAGTCAATTTAATTTTTTTAAAAGAAAGTCATTCTTTTTACTCTCAAAAACTAAAACTTCTGTGAAATAGGATGTGAAATTCAAATGATGTTACCACACTGTTTTTTTTCTTTTCTCAAACTTAAAAAAGGATGTGAAAAACTTCTCCAAAACACATGCTCAGTGTATCATGAGGATCATTTAAAGAGCAGAAATACTTCCTCAGCTCACCCACTGAGTCTCTGGACCTGACACAAGCCTGCCATGAAACATAAGTACAGTTCTAACTTTTAAAATTGAATGAACATACAGGCATGTATCCAGGAATCTTTGAGGCAGATTTGAAAAATAGTTTATGACTGTTTGCTTTCCGGTTTCGTTTGCTTCTTCTGTGGCAATGTGGTCTGAGCCCCTGGACTCCAACAATTCCTGCTCTTCCCACTCAGCCAGTTGTAACCCAGCACTGTGTGACATCATCTGTAACAGGCTGCAGGGTGAAGTTAGATAACCTGCACGTCCCACTCAGCAGAGCATCTGTGGCACTCGACAGGGGGTTGATAGTTCTCTACCCCCTGGGTTCCCTGCCCCCATGTCTTCCATTCCCAGGATCCAAAGGCAAGGTGGTAAGACAATTAAGGAACCACTGCTTGGGTTCCCACTCTGTTCTGGCACGTCACTCTAGGGCCTCTGTGTCCTACCCTACAAAATTGGGGTTATGGCACCTCCCACGAGGATTTTCATGGAAGTGGAGCAGGCTAAGTACAAGAATACTTAGGAGAGTAACCGTTGCACATGAACACTGTGGGCACTTAGTCATAATACTCTCCGTGGGAACTTTTTGTCACTCCAGTATCCGTAAGACACAGAACAGTACCTGGAACAAGTAAGTGCAAAGCAAATATTTGTAAGGAATGATTAAGTGCAGAAGCATGTTGTTTCCCTTTGCTCAACCCAAGGGATTCCTTTAGACTGTGGGACCTGTGTGGGTGTGCACAGGGCAAATGTTTAGAGAGGTGCTCTAAATGGAAATCAAGAAATTTCCCCTGGCTTCTCGTAACCCACGCTGTATTTTCCGTGACCCATTATCACATGCTTCCATAGTGACTACTACCTGCCCTGTCTCGTACCAGGCACAGATCTAGGTTAGATGCTTGAATGCCTGTCTGTGTGCCAGCATGCCTCTGCGCTGCCTCTGTCCAGGCTGATGGGGGTGCAGCATTGTTCCTGTATCCCTGTGTCAGGATGCAACAAATGATCCCTGGAGTGGATCACTTTCCACGGTTCTTGTGAATAAATATTTGTCTTAGAATGATTTCTTTTCTATAGACAACTTTTCAATATTTTCCTTTCCCCTAACAATTTTGTAGTAAGTGGCAGAGTTAGGTTAAGTGCTCCTGAAGTGTGGTATGTGTGCAGATGACTTTCTTCGGTGACCTAGGGGTCATTCTAACAGAGTTTACTACATATAAAAGTGGATTATGCACTGGCTAGTCTGGGCTCTGTATGAGTAAGCTCCCTTAAAAGCAAAGATAGGCTCAGCACAATCTCATTGTGTCTCATGAAGCTCTGTGAAGCTCTACATGACCCGAGTCATATCGTTTTCATCCTGTGCTTTTATGTGCAAATCCTTGGTACTTGACTCCAAGTCCTTGAGTCCTCACGATTCTTCAGTGTACCATGATTTGCGAAGAGAGGTCTATGATGGTCATGTGCTGTTCTAACTAAAACGCACCAGAGGAAACCCACCCCGCTCAGCCTCAATGCCCTTGCTTTCTTCTCTTCCTTTGTGATGAGCCAGCAAAATGTTCCCTATGAGAAGCATCAGCAGCTGCTGGTGAGAACAGATCAGCTGCGGGAAGATGAACTTGCCCAACATATGTTGAGACTAGAGTGCTGCATTTAATATTCTGTCCTACCTCTCCCTGAAGATAACATGGGAAGACAGCCACGTGGGGAAATGACTCTAATTTTAGAAGTTATTTTTAGAATATTGAATTCGTTGCTCCCACTACTTTGATCACCCCGTTTATATCCAAGGAGACCTCTTCAGGAGCAGCTTCCTTTTGAGGCTGACCAAATAGATTTCCTAGTCCTCATCCTGTCAATCAAGCAGGCCCTGTGTGATCCAAGCACGAGCCTCACATTCCATCCCCATGATAAACGCTGTGACAGAAGATGTTTCCAGAACAAATGCAGCAAGCCATCTCCACCGTCCTCTCTCCATGCACATGTTAAAGTGCCAGGATCTAACTGCCCCTAGTACTTTTCAGTGCGCCTTAGATTGTCATCTCAAAAAATACTCCAAAACCTGTGGACATAGTCTCCTCCTCCCAAGTAATCTTAGCACTGTTGATCTTGCATTTAACTTATTAAACAAATAAGAATGCTAGCATTCTCAGCCCAAACTAAGGCCTTAGGATTGATCATCTAATTCCAACTTGCCAGACTTACCCAAGGACCTATTAAAAGTTCCATTGCTACATAAACAGGTACACACACACACACACACACACACACACTCACACCAGGCAACTGGGAAATAACACAGGGGTAAGAGTACTATGTGGGCTTATCTAGCATATTTCGATAAATGTTCACATTCCTTTGTCTAAAGGATCCCATGCTGGGTGAAGCAACACAGGGTCAGCCCTCCACACTACTTTAAATCCTCATAAGCAGAGCAGGAGCAGCTTGGCTATGCTGTGCTGATGACCCCATAGCTCAGCATAAAGCTCTGAGCCCCTCAGGTTCAGGACAGCACTTTATACAGCAAACGGCCTACCAGGCTTTATCCTGGGAGAGAATGTCAATGGATGAAGAGGAAGACTCCAGCAAAGGGAAGAGATTGGCACAAAGGTCTTACTCAACTCGGCATTGCCTGGCTTGTGAGTAGCATTCATGTAAATCGGAACTATTGGTGGCATTAGAGGTGTGGCAGGGTAGATAAATCTTAACAGCCTAGCAGTGAATTGTATGTTGCTTAGAGCTGACAGACAGACAAGCCAGGGTGTTACCAAATGACGTCAGTGGGAAGATACTGGGTGTCTATGTATTTGGAACACTCTCAACCTCATTTCTGTGGAGAGGTAACTTTAAAAAAATAATTTTTATACAATATATTTTGATCCTGTTTTCCCAGCACTCAATTCCTCCCAGATCCTCCCACCTCCCAACTCACTGAATTTTATTGTCACTTTTTCTCTCTTAAAAACAAATAAAAAGAACACACACACACCAAAAAAACCCACAAAAATTGAAATTAAAATAAATGTGCAAAAGATAATAAAAAATATGCCCAAACAAAGCAAAATGGGATATAAAGTCTATAAAACTATATGGAAGTTGTAATGATCAGATTGTCACTATTGGACTAATCGCTACATATTTTACATTATCTCTACGATAGCAGCTAGTTGTCTAACGTGGCCAACAGTAGACTCTCACATAGAATTGATTTTTAAAAAATAATAGTCTCCATGCTGGGATCTTTATAGGAGTGATTCAACACATGCCCTCATCTTTTGAGGGAAGCTACCCTTTCTTCTCCAGATCCTAGAAAATATCCTGGGATGTTCAGTAGAACATGTCTATCACTTTTGAATATTTCCCACAATATCTGTTCCAGGGTGCTGCTCCATTCTTCATAAAGGGTGATTTGTGATAAATTAATTTAGGAAACAGTATTCCATCCTATGAGAAATTTTCTAATACAAACTACTAAATTAAACACCATAGTCAAATGTGGAGGCACTCACCTTTAATGCCAGCACTTGTAAGACAGAGGCTGGAGGAGCTCCATGATCGAAGCCAAACTAGTCAGTGTGATGAGTTCCACGCCAGCCCAGGTCTCACAGTCAGACATTGTCTCAAAACCAAGCAATGCAAAACAAAATCTGTTACTTTCAGTCCTCACAAAATTACTTAGACAGCTAAACTTCCATTTGATTATTAACTAAAATTAGCCCTCGAGACTAATATTTTGCATATATTTTGAAAAGTCCCTGACCATATCCTAATGTTTATTCATAGACATTTTTTCTTGGGTTTTGTTCTGTTTTGTTTTGACACAGAGCCTGGAAAACTCTACATACCTCAGGCTTGACTCAAACTCATGTTTCTCTTACAGCAGCCTGAGTTCCCAAATGCTGGAGTTCCATCAAATTCAGTGTCAGAGCATCGAGTGGTTTATTGATTGATTGACTTATTGATTTTTGGTTCTTTAGCTGGTTGATTTCTGGCATTTATTCTTAAACTTACCCAAGCTGATCAGAAGTTAACTCTTTCTCTTCCATCACAAGTTTCTTCTCTGCAAATCATTTTTCTATTTGTCAACAAATTCGTCATCAGAATCAGATCCGACCTAATCACTGGCTTGTCGCCCTGAAACCTTCACTAAAATCATCTCCCTTTAGATGATTAGAATTAGATTGGTGACTAGAGGCACAATTATTTCATGGAATGTGTGTTGCTCTTCAGGTTTTGTTTACAGTGATTTCCTTTAATGCGTTTAACAAAGCCCACGAGGAACTGTAATGGAGTTTGGCTGCCAACTGAATCACTGCCATTTGTTCCCTAACACTCAGCTGGTGCAGATCTGAAAGAATAAAGATTACTAAGTAACGTTATGGAGATCATTTTTAATTCAAATTGATTTTTAATTGCTCCAAACAATTTTATATCATGGGCTGGAGAGAGAGCTCAGTTAGCCAAGTTCTTGGTAAACAAACGTGGGAAACGGAGTCCAATCCCCAGCACGGTGTTAAGAGCTGGGCATGGCGACACACACTTGTAGTCTCCGAACTGGTCCCTGCAGCTTGCTGGGAAGTAGCCTGCCTTAACATCAAGTCCCAAGTTCCCAGTGGAGATCTTGTCTCAAAAGACAGATGAATGGCTGCTAAGAAACAGTACCCATGCTTGACCTCTAATCCACACACGCGTGCGTGCGCGCGCGCGCACACACACACACACACACACACACAACCTACCCACACATGCATGCACACCAACTGTATATTAATAGTACACTTTAAATAACTATACTAGATATATTAAATATAATTAGAGTCAGTAAGCATATAGGTTATGTAATGTTTGAATCAAACTAAACATGTCTAACTCCTCAAACAGCATTTTCACATTCGTTCTCGTAGTTTTTAAAAATATGCAATTTCTAACTAATGCCTACAGTCAAATTACTGTGCGATAAAGGCTGGAACTTCTTGCTCCTACTTAACTATACTTTGGTTCTCATTGAGCAACCATTCTCCATCTCCCCCTACTTTCTTTTCCTGGCCTCTGGTGTCAGCCATTCTATTTTCAACTTGTATGAGTTCAATTTTTTTCAGTCTCATGTGAGATCCCGAGGCTGTCACTATCTAGGCATTGTCTCTCTGACATTTATCCTGTCACACTGTTCTGCTGTCACCAATGACAGGATTCATCCTTTTTCAGGAGAATACTTTCCAGTGTGCATATGTGCCCATTTTCTTTATTCATGAAATGGATGATAGACACTTTGGTATCCCTTGGCTATGATAAACAGGGCTGCAATAAACATGGGAGCACAGATGTGGTTTCACCACAGTGGTTTTCATCTTTTACAGAGATCCCCAGCATCGGTACAGCCGCATCATCTGGTAGTCCCGTTTGAAGTTTTTGAGGAACCTCCACACTGTCTCCCATAACGGCTGCTCTAATTTCCGTGACTAGCATCTGTGTGTGAGTAACTGCACCAGGAAGTGTTTCACCTAACTTGTAACTTCCTTTGTGTCTTATTCGGACATAACTAGCCTTGAAAATGCCTTCACAATTTACTGTGCTTTCTCAGGACTTGCACTGGCTTTCCCAACCCTCTGGGAACTCCATAAAAGTTGTTAGTATTCCCACATAAACATCAATGTTTGTCTCACAGCCAATTTGTGAGGCCCTGTAGTCCAACCTCTGGTTGGGAGTCAATGCTCCAGTGTTGACTCTGACTCCCCTCAGAGTAACCTTTTGCCTTTGGTGTTATAATGCTAAAGATGGCCAGGATCCTGACATCCCCTTTGCGGGACCACAGAGGGCATGAGGCCAACTGATAAATCGAGAGTTCAGAACTTCCTGGAGCACATCAAGTGCTTAATAAATGCCAATTGCTACTTTGGTGAAAGTTGCATGGATAATGTAAGAACTACAGGCTTCAGGGTCCCACTGCCAATCCCTTCTTTCTCTGCCCCACTAGGAAATGATTAGCTGGAGTAAGGAGACCATGCCTTGGATATAGAACATGGTGTAGCACAAAACTGGACATGGATAATACAGAAGTCACTGGAACTGGCTGTAACATCAGACATCAGATACAAACGCTCGTGTGCGCACATGCGCGCGCGCGCGCGCACACACACACACACACACACACACACACACACACACACACTAGGAAGCAGGGAGCTCTCAGCTCCTGTGAAGATGGGGGTGATTTACCCTTGAGCTTGCTGACAGTGTGCAGCAAACCGGCAGTATGCATATTTCAATTAAAAATAATAGGGAGAGCACTCACCAGTATTCTGGGGGAGCACTCACCAGTGTTCTGGGGGAACACTCAGCAGCATTCTGCTCTCTCTAAAATGAAGTCACCATGTTGTAAAGTCTTCCCTGATAACTCCACGTACATGCACAACTGGATCCTGGAACTAAAGTCAGGCAAAGGGAGTGTGTATCTCCCACCAACCTCACTCCTTCAAGATGTTTTCACTGTGCTCCTCACCTCATACACTCACAGGTCAGTAACTGACTCTTCAAATGTCTGGCTTTTCCATCTTGAGTGTAAACCGTTAACATGCATTGTTTTTTTTTTCTAATGTTTTCAAAGCTGTGTCCCTGAAACTTACAATTGTAGGTGTATAATAAGCCCTCAGTGAATATTTAGTGAATGAAAGAATAAGTACAGGAATAGTGTGTGTGTGTGTGTGTGTGTGTGTGTGTATGTATCCTGCCGCTGAACAACTTCAAATCAGAGATGAGTGTGTCCTTGAATGGACATGGAATAGTCCAAGGGGACCCATACCACATAGAGTTAACAGAATTTCTTCAATGCAGGCAGATCAAGGTGCATCTAGCCGGTCTCTTCCGGCTGCAGACCAGCAAAGCAGCTTCCACTTGCACGGCTCCTCTAGAGGCAGACTCTGTTTTCAGCCAGATGCAATGGACAGTGATCAAAAGGAACCCATCTGTGACCTAATCACTCCTGGGACCCTCACTTAAATTTCAGGCTGCATCAGGTCTACTGGTGTGACAAAGCTGACTTGCACTTTATTATAGGTAAGTCAATTTCTGATCCCTCTTCAAGTGACCAAGATACTGATGAAAACTGAGTCATTTCAAGAATGTGAGAGGAAACATTATGATTCAGTTTGGTAATCTTTTGGCTTTTTCTTGGCATAGCAGAAATAAAATGAGTGATGTTTATAAAATGTCTCCTATAATATAAAACACCGAGATTGAATATTTGCTCAAATACACAAGCAAGAAATTAAATTTGGATTTCGAATAGTTAACCTAAGCCTTTTAGATCGAAGTATTACAGCTTAATCATGAAGCTCTCAGGTTGTTTCTTGTTATTGCTGTTGTTTTTAACTTCAACCAGTGATTGGATTTTATGTTTTTGACACCTACAAAAGGAAAAGGTAGTTTACACAAAAATGAGAAAAGTGAAATGTTAGGTGGGGGAGGACACTCACTGTAGAACACAAGGACAGTGGCATTCCCCCTGAGGTCACTAACATTGTGACGTGTGCGCCAAGCTCAATAGAGAAATCGAATAGTGACAAACATCTACATCAGGATTTTGGGAGGACTTCCTGCTTTAAACAGAGTACTTCTAAACACTGACCAACATACTGAAGACATTTTTTAAAAAAATGATCAAAATCTGCACGAGTCCAAGACATGATGACATCTTGGGGCAATGGCAAGGTGACAAGCTGGGGCACTGCATGCTACCATGGAAGGTTGATCTGTGGAGCAGGAACTCCCAAAGGTGCCCATGGATCGTTCAAACAGACACTTCAACATCATGTCTATTACCGGTGTCCCTTCAGTCATTCAGTTTGAGAAACTGTTGCCATAGCCATCAACTGTTAACTACTTACCTGCAAACAGAATGGGGAAATTCACCCACAAAAATGTTCTTGTAACTATGGCAAAGACTCTGAGGTTGTAGCATGTTTTCTGGTAATTCATCTCAAGTTTTTCAGAGATAACTCTTCATGACCAAAGAGAGGAAAGGTAGAAATAAAAGTAACTGAGTCAACTCTGTTCTGCATGAGTTTTGGTTGATATTTTATTTTTATTCAAAAACACATTAATTGTATGTTATTTCTAACGTCATCATTTTAGCTTTTGAATACAAAGGGTGCATATGTTTGGAGATTCGGCACTTAGGTAAGTTTGCCAGAACCTGCTTGCCTGTATTCAGTCACCTGAAATGAAATTGAATTGTCCAGTGGCAGTCAGATAGGGCTAATCTCAGTCTTCCATGGGGGAACTCTCTATCCCAAATCATAGATGCATACTAATATTTGAAATATAAACCATCACCCATTCTCAGAACAGATTATTTCTTGAGTATCACTGACTAAAGGACATACAGAAGAAGACTCACTCCATTATACCAACTGTGTGATAAGACAAGCAAGTGCCATCTGGGGAGAATCGTAAAGTAAGCTCTCAACATAAAGCAGCAGGAGCATAAATACAATGAAAGTCTCAAAAAACTAGAACCAAGGGACACATTAACACCTTTTTCAGTGACTATATTCAAAACTAGGCTGAGAAGCCACTTGGCAAGTACATAAGTGAACTTGGTATATACAACGGCTCAGTATCACGAAAAAGTCTGTCTCCTAAGAGATTGGATTGTATGGCTAGTAAAATTATTCTAACTTAGTTTGAGTGGACTATTTTCTCTCAACATATTTGTGAAGTAAAACAGTAGAATTGGGGAAACTGAGTCTAAAGTGCCTTTTCTATGAAACACTATTGACTCTACCTCTCTGCCCTCGATGGTCGCTCAGTCTCCCTGATGCAGCGTCTCTCTGACTTTCCCGTCTAACTTTCTGGTCACAGAGTCACTTGGGGCTCATGTCCTCACCATTGGAGTGGAGGGAAAGTAGTTGATTGCCATGTGGCCTATTTCTTCTTTTAAGAGATTAAAAGTCAAACCTACAACATAATTATCTATTTATAGAAAAAACAGGTCTGTTTCAAAGATCTCCAGACAATCTGATATCATTTGAGAGATTCTAAACCTGTACCTGACCATGCCTAAAACAAAACAGAACAGAAACAGCTCTATAAATACTAGAACTAGGAAACAGAATTTATCCTAGGAATCTAACAGTTAAAGAATGAGTACTTGGAAAAGGTAAAGGGCTTTAGCTTACTCAGCATCTAACCAAGAGCTACAACACAGGTCATAATCTCCATTCTAATGCCTTCTACTGGATACAAAATTGCCATCCATAACACAATACCATTAGAACTACTCAGGAAAAAAATGCATGGATAAGGTACATAATCTATAATTATGTATTCATTATGAAAAGAGACCTGAGATAAGAACTGAGAGCTTGTTCCTTGTTTTTTCAATTTTATTTGTGTCTGGGTGTTTTGCCCATTTTCACATCACGGGCATGCCTGGTTCCCGATATGGACAGGAGAGAGTATTAGATCCCCTAGAACTGGAGTTACAGACATAGGAACCACCATGTGTGTGCTGAAAGTCCAACCCAGGTCCTCTGGAAGAGCAGCAGTGCTCTTTAACTGCTGAACCATCCCTCCAGCCCCAGGAAATCTGTTTTTCGCTTTATTCTGTTTTGTCTTTGCTTTTGTTTTGGTATAGTCTACTCTGGCTTGCCTTGACTCTAGACCCGGCTGCCTTAGCCTCCTAAGTGCTGGAATGTATGCAGACGTGGACCACCACACTGACTTATAATAAGACATTTAGATACAGACACAGCAAGCGAAGTCCCAAATGTAGATGAGTTCAGAGAGCGCTGATGAAAAGAAAGGGGGTCATGGGATGGAAGCCTAAGGAATTTCTACATCAATGACTGCAGAGAGGAGGGGCTCCCGAGTGGCTCTGGGAGGAGAGAAGCAGAGGGAGGAGAGAACTAAGGAGTCTTGATGCTGCTGAGCACAGGAAACGGGGTTTCAATAAAGAGGAAGCAATCTGCAGCATCAGAACTGGCTGGAAGTTCCAGAAAAAAAGAACTGAAAAGTATCCATCTACAGTGCATCACAGATTAGATTCAGTAACTCTTTTTTTCAGGATCCACCCTCCTGAAAGAGAATAACATGGAGTGAAAGGTTAATGTCAAAGTGTTCTGTGCTTCTAGTTGCAAAATGAATTAATAATAATCATTAAATACCTAAATATTCAAGCTTCAGGAGTATTTTAATAGCATTTTATCATAGCAATGCTAAAATCCTATCTTTGAAAATCAGTTAATGCATATGAAATAAAAATAAATACACTAATACATTAATCAAATCTCTGACAGTTACATTATACAAGCTGCTGCGTTTTCTCCCTTACGCTCTCTGTGTTCTCTAAGTTTCTCTATAATGTGCAGGCCTAATTTTACAGTTAAGGGGAAAATTACTTACCCCGTTTATTTTCTTTCAAAGAGTGGCTAGAGGATACATTCTTGCTGTCCAGACACACTAGGCTTTCATTCTGTTCTTTCTGGCAAGATAAAAAAACAGAAGTCGAAAGCATCACTGCAAATTTATACAGATCTGTTGAGCACATGGTGATCTTTAAAGTAGTTGAAGTATTTCAGATGCCAAAGTAAGTTAAAGATGGAAAAAATACCCCATGTTCTAAACTCCATTGCTACCCTGTTTCTGTTTAGTAGCGCAGCAAACATGAAAACTCCTGATGTATAGTATACTATAGAAAAGTCGTGTTCCAGATAAAGTAAAAGTACAACAGAGGCAAGGGGGAGGAGCCATGAGATGTGATTGACAGGAACTGGAAGAGGTTTTTTAAGCATAAGGAATTTCAGAATAAAAAACAAGACACAAAGGACCAGGTGTTTTTCTGTAACAAAAGAGCTATAATGAAACCACAGTGTCTCGTGATGCGAAAGCCATCGAGTCCCTCAGATTCATGCCAGAAAAGCAAATGGCCACTGCAGTCTGACGTCAGAATGGCTTCCCCATTCCATTTTGCCTGGAAATTGAGAAGACAACAAATGACTTCAGGACCAAATGAGCCCTGTGAACGTGAAATGCCGCCCACCATCTGTGCTTTTCTATTTCTGTTCAAGAGAAGGCGTCCAGGGATGCAGCTGTTAGTAGTCACCCTAAAATAGTGTGGATGACCAAAGAATGGAAGTGATCATCTGGCTCAAGGACTGAGTCTACAAAGGAGAGCATAGTGATGAGTTGGTCGCCCCTGCTGGGAAGCCCTGCTGACCACCTACCCAATAACAAATGTTTCCCTTCACTCCTTTGAAGCCTTTGAGAAATCATCAACTCAAAACATCTTTATAATTGATATACATCAGCATGCCGTAAGACAGCAGAGTCCAAGCATTATAATGAAGGGATGTCATGGCTCAAAATGGAAGTGTGTGCTTCATGGATCTATTTGAAATGCATTGGCATTCTGTATCCTCTAGAAAGCCAGGAAAGGCCTAGCTGCCTGTGCACCAAATGCACTTAAGGCATCGCTAAGCTTATGCTTTACATAAGGAGAACTGTTTTATATCTATGACTACATAGACTGTAAAAGACAAAGTTATGATTATTTTCCTTCCACACAGAACATTGTCTATGAAACAATGGGGAAAGAAAAAATGTAAGAATGAGAATGAGACCTTTTCGCAAATGGTCAAGGCTCACCATTTTCAACCATCAGAACCTAACTAAATGTGTCTTCTTTTTCACGTGTCCCAAAGGCTGTCCTGGAATCTTGGCGCAATCAGTTGTCCTCATGGAGATTCCACACATTGAAATACTATGTTCGTTGGTTTGACCTGTTCAGCACACATCTCAGAGGTCTACTAATGTACCAGCTAATGTTATAGGCTCTGGAGATACCACAATGAAGAAGAAGACAGACAAAACCTCCATATCATTTTAGTGAGGAGGACAATTCTTAATTGAATAAGAAACTGGCTTTATGTAATTATATGCACTCTGAAGAAAATAAGGTAGGAAAATAGTTGGGATTGTCTGAAAGGATAAGAAAGCTGTGTGCTCTCAGCAGGTTAGGATGTATATACTAATAAATAAGCCCAGAGTCTGAATGCTATAGCTTTTCCCTCATGGAACTTTGCCATCCTGGTTCAGGGCAGAGCTGTTCCAGGTGCCCTTTCAGAGATTCAGGATGGCAGGAGCTTCTCAGTTTAACATCACCAAACACAAAGGTTTCAGTAAGGCCATGTGACAAATTATGCAGCAGCTTTTAAAGACTTCCACTTTGCAGTGTCAAGTCAATGGTGGCATATGTTGAGACCAAAGCAAGTCAGATGACCATCACTAGTTCCAAAGAGGAAGGGAGTCATCTTCTGCAGGCTGATGGGACGCAAATGGGACAATGGTTATCACCTGTGCTGTAGATAGCCTCTTCTGCGAATGAATGATCCCAAAAGGAAGGTCTGAATGATGAGGAGCCAGCCATAAGCTGATGAGCAAAGAGCAAACTTGGTGTGCTACAGGCGTGGAAACAAGACTTCAGAAGCTGAGCGGGGAGCCAGTGCAGGCTGGAGGCCTGGAAGATGCTGTGGTCAGAAGCTGAGCGGGGAGCCAGTGCAGGCTGGAGGCCTGGAGATGCTGTGCTCAGAAGCTGAGCAGGGAGCCAGTGCAGGCTGGAGACCTGGAAGATGCTGTGGTCAGAAGCTGAGCAGGGAGCCAGTGCAGGCTGGAGGCCGGGAGATGCTGTGCTCAGAAGCTGAGCAGGGAGCCAGTGCAGGCTGGAGGCCTGAAAGATGCTGTGGTTAGGATACACAATTAATTAGGAACCGTTCTAAATATTGTAGAATTCCAGGTACTATAATACATATTTTTGTATTAGAAATACATCTATAATTTGAGAATAGTAAAACTAAAAAGGGATCAATTTAACTTTTTAACCTACATAAGAATACAAACAATTAAATGCTTGTTTGTACTTTTTATATTGCATTGATATTCTTTCCTCTTAATTCACCTAAGTCAGAATGCTATGGAATAATAATGTTCACTATTCCGTGAAACACTGGAAATTTTCTCAAGATATTATTTATAAATGTGTGTAAAGATTATGAAATATGCTAATTTGTTGCTATGTACTTCATAAGATATTATAAACTGAGGCAAGAAAGATCTCTCAGTAGTAAGAATTCTTGCTGCTCTTCCAAAGGACCCAAGTTTGGTTCCCAGCACCCACACTGGAAAGCTTTAACCACTATGACCCAGGCTCTAGGAGATTCAGCACCCTTTCCTGGCCTCTGCAGGTACCTGCACTCACATGCCATACCCCAACAAAGACACACACACAAGTACACTTAATTAAAAATACATACTTGTAAAAAGATGGAATTCACTAGATGCCCTTAAATTACATTAAGATGCTTAATCACATGGAACTTTGTTATATTTCAAAATAACTCTTCTGCATAGTTTTAGAGCTAGTATAAAAGAACAATATTTCATTTTAGAAGAAAGTAAGTATCTTACTTGTAATTTGAAATTCTTGTGCGATCCTGGAGCTATCTAAGGCCATAAAAACATGCTGAGCCTTGGCGTCAATATCTGTCCTTTCCAGAATTTGTCCTAAGAGAATGACTAAGAATATTTAGGTGTTAAACTGCTAGGTTGTTCATCGAAGTCCTGGTGGTTTAAAAAAGAACCTTAATATTATGGCATCTTTGAAATTGGACTGTATGAACCCACAAAGTAGAATTCCATGTAGACTTGAGGATGCTGGTGCAGAAGTATGCAGACTGACGACATGGAAAGATAACTGGAGAATGTACCAACCAACATCACACAGCAGTAAGTCACAAGGGCTAGCTCTAGGTTGTGGAATTTTGCATGTTTTAGGTTCTTTTTATTGAATTTCCTGGTGGATTTTTGTTTTGTTTTGTTTTGGTTTTTTTTTGTTTGTTTGTTTGTTTTTTTGGTGGAGAACATTTCTTTCTCTCATTTAAAAAGCATTTTTATCTTTTCCGATGCATCCTAATGCTAGCACTTAGAATATAGAAGTAAGAGAATCATAAATTCAAGATAATCTGAACTATGTAACAACACCCTGTCTCAAAAATTAATATGGCTGGCAAGATGTCTCAACAGGTAAAGGTGTGTTTTGCTGAGCATGATGACCTGAGTTTTATTCCTAGGACACATATGTTGGAAACATAGAACCGACTCCCACAAGTTGGCCTCTGCCTGTATGACATGGGATGTATGTGTGTGCGCATAAACACACACACACACACACACACACACACACACACACACACCAAGAAAATAAATGAATAAATTTTCTTTAAAAATTATTAAAGAAAAATAAAAATTAAATTAAAAATCAAAATATTATGGCACAATTTTGTAATAACAATTTCACATATGGAAAGTTTTATCTGTATAAATTTGTAGCTCTAAAAACCATATACTATAAACACCATATCTACACATATGTGTGAAAATACACAAAAACATTCCCAAATGATTGTGGTAACTAGTACTAGAAAATATGTTTCCCTGTGTTTATTTTTGTATCTTAAAAATTTTCTATAATTAGTCATATTGTTTCATAATAAGAATTTTTGTTAAACAAAATAGATCCCATCCCTCCACTACTCCCAGTTTCCACTATAACTTCCCATCAAAACTCTTTATACAATGCAACGTTTAATTTTCCCATAAACTCATTTTTTATTCTCTGCCCTGAAGAGCGTTAACTTAAATCATGATCTTCTATTTAACTTGAAAAGATAGTCTAGTGCTGTCTTGCCATAATGTGATCTTCATTTTGGCAATTGTTAAGACTTACACTACGCCGGGCGGTGGTGGTGCACGCCTTTAATCCCAGGACTCGGGAGGCAGAGGCAGGCAGATCTTTGTGAGTTCGAGGCCAGTCTGGTCTACAGAGCAAGATCCAGGAAAGGTACAAAGCTACACAGAGAAACCCTGTCTCAAACCCCCCCCCCCAAAAAAAAGACTTACACTACAATAAAATGCTCACTATTTATTGTATTATTAGACTCTATGTGGAGAACTAAATGTAATAAATGCTGTGCTGGCTAATTTTATGTCAACTTGACACCAACTAGAGTCATCAAAGAGGAGGAACTCAATTGAGAACATGTCTCCTTAAGATCAGGCTGTAGACAATACTGTAGGGCATTTTTTGAATTAGTGATTGATGAGGGAGGGCCCCTGGGCTGGTGGGCCTGGGTTCTCTAAGAAATCAGGTTGAGCAAGCCATGAAGAGCAAGCTAGTAAGCAACACGCCTCCATGACCTTTGCACCAGACCCTGGCTCTAAATTCCAGCTCTGTCTGAGTTCCTTTCTTGACTTCCTCCAATGATGAACCATGATGTAGAAAAACTTAAGCCAAATAAGCCAAATAAACCCTTTCCTCCCCAAATTGCTTTGGTCATGGTGTTTTATCACAGCACTAGTAACTCTAAGACAAATGCCACAATCCTGCCAAACTTTAGATTATCTATGAGCATGTATTTCTTACAAATCTACTATATGAGATTTGTGTTTGATATTTTAATATCCATTTTGTTAGGGAAAATGGATTATTTGTTAACCTATTCAAGAAAACTGGCAAGTGATTGAATCAAAGATGAACTTGGGGTCTAAGGTGTAGCACAGTGCTACACTATCTGCCTGGTAAAAGTTGTTTGACATCAGAGCCTTGCCACTGATCACTACATAATATCTCTACCCTTCTTCCTTAGTATAACTCATGTGGCATCAATCTGAAGCAAATCAGAAAGGCTGTGGGTGTCTACCCCAGAGGGTAGAGGAAGACTTACCATTCAGAGCTGATCTACATTTCCAGAGCAAGAACCATAGCATGTTTGTCAATCATGGACACAACACATTAGGATAGAAAAGGAAGACTGGATGGGCATAAAACAAGACCATGAGGGCCTGAGAAAATTAGTCAGGAGCTCAGAGTGAAAGCTGCTGTAGTGACTAAAACCCAGTTGAGATCACAACATCCAGATGCTGTCACTGGTAGGTGCTATTACCAGAGCTTCATCAGTTGTAAAGGAGAAGCCAATGGTTAGTTTCGCAGGGCAGAGACAGAAGCACGCTGCTCTTCCCGGTCCCAGGTAAAGCCACAGAACACAGAGAGCTAAGGAACCTTGCACCTGCATGTCCGCTAACCTCTTCCACGGGTCACTTAAAGGGCTGGCCGGTGCCTTTTGTGAGCTTGGAGCTTTATTCTATCACATTGTAGTTAATCAGCTATTCCAGTAAGTAGTGGGCCCATGGTCATTGTCATTTATTGAAGTTGTCACTTTGGACTTCCAAGGGCCCCTGGCATACTTTCCTAGAGCACAGACAAGACAAGGCTCATTGTATGCTCTCCATGCTTCTTACCCACGATTGTACATAGATTATATGTAGTTCCAGTGTTACATCTCCTTCAGAAAAAAATAAATAAAAGCCATTCTGTGATAGCTATTTGTGGTTGTCAACTTGAGTACATCTGGAATTGACTAAAACTCAAGTGGCTAAGTACACTTCTGAAGGATTTTTCCTAATTAAATCATTGAAGTGGGAAGACACACCTTTAATCTGGATCTTTGAAGTCAGAAGATCCACCTTTAATCTAGGCCACAATTTCTGCTGGCAGCCTATACAAAAGGGACATGGAAAAAGAAAACTTGCTCTCTGCCTGCTTGCTCTTGTGAGCTCTCTCTCTCTCTCTCTCTCTCTCTCTCTCTCTCTCTCTCTCTCTCTCTCTCT
>CABHPP010123268.1:0-16511 GCA_902168425.1 Peromyscus attwateri | reverse complement strand
TGTGTGTGTGTGTGTGTGTGTGTGTTTGTGTGTGTGTCTCTCTCTCTCCTCCTCCTCCTCCTTCTCCTCCTCTTCTTCCTCCTCCTCCTCCTTCTTTCTTCTTCTTCTTCTTCTTCTTCTTCTTCTTCTTCTTCTTCTTCTTCTTCTTCTTTTCTCTCTCTCTCTCTCTCTCACACACACACACACACACACTGGCAAGTCCATTCCTTCAATGGCATTAGAACCTACTTTTTCAGGATTCTAGAATATACTGAAGACCACCTGATACATCCAGCCTCTTGAACTAAATAACTACTGGATTCTTGGACAATCCACTGGCAGACAGCAATGTTAGTTGTTGAACTAACTGGAACACAGACTGTAAGCCCTTATAATAAATTTCATATATATATATATATATACACAAATGATGTATATATATACATCATTTGTATATGTGTATGCAAGGTGAATGAATATATAGAATATATAAAAGCAAACCTCACATATATAAAATAAGATACATATATGTGTGTGTGTATAGATAGATAGATAGATAGAGAGAGAGAGAGAGAGAAAGATTCATTCTGTAAGTTCTGTTCCTTTACAGAACCCTGACTAATACACAAGAACATTCAGTTAAGTGAAGAAATATTTTTGTCATGTTGTAAGAGAGGAAATGATTCAGCAAAGCTATCATCCATGTAAGTTATTTTTCTAGATCAACCACCAACCAATTTCAAAGCCTATTAGCCTATCAGGCAGATAAAACTATATAGAAAACCCATAGGACTTTAAAATATTCTAACTGAAATAATTTAAAGTATGGAGAAAATTTGGGCAATGCATGACTTGCTCTGGAATTCATAGGTGTTCTGAGGAGAGCTCTCAGCTCAGAAGAGGTTTCTGAAGCTGGAGAGAGGGGTCAGCAGTTAAAAGCACTTTTTGTTCTTCCAGA
This sequence comes from Peromyscus attwateri, assembly GCA_902168425.1. Taxonomy (NCBI): domain Eukaryota; kingdom Metazoa; phylum Chordata; class Mammalia; order Rodentia; family Cricetidae; genus Peromyscus; species Peromyscus attwateri. Next base: position 15,574 of record CABHPP010123268.1, on the reverse strand, counting down.
GGACCCAGATGGATTCCCAACACCTATGTGAGTGACTCACAACTGTCTTTAAGTCCAGTTCTAGGGGACTCAACACTCTCTTCTGGCTTTTTCAGACACCAGACATGCATATAATATGCAGATATGCATGCAGACAAAATACCCATACTATAAAATAAAGGGTTTTGTTTGTTTGTTTGTTTGTTTTTGTTTGTTTGAGAAAGAGTTTCTCTGTATAGCTTTGGAGCCTTTCCTAGAACTCACCCTGTAGCCCAGCCTGGCCTCGAACTCACAGAGATCCTCCTGCCTCTGCCTCCCACGAGCTGGGATTAAAGGCATACGCCGCATCGCATCGCAAAATAAAGTTTTTTAAAAAATTATAGAGGAGGTTTCTGGAGCTAGAAAGTGGATATAATCAGATACTGTTCTGACAGAGGACCCATATGGCAGCTCACAGCTGCCTGTAACTTCTGTTCCAGAAGATCCAACACCATCATCTGGCCTCTGTGGGCACCAGGCATGTATATAGTGCATGTACATACATTCATGCAGACACTTGTATACATAAAAGAAAAATAAACAAGGCTTAAAGAAGTGTTTCTACAGAACACCAATCATTCTAAAAATAGGGAGCACAGTTCCATATTCACACATCAGAAATAAAAATATGGACTTAAAACTGATAGGTTAACTTGCCAAACACTGAGGACCATTGGTCCTATTTAATTACCTCCAAGGAAACCCATTCAATGCTAGGGTCATAGACTTCTTTATTATCTAACAGGAAGTAGTGAGTAGTGAGAGTAATTGGAATAGGTTGAGTAGGAACTCTAGCATGACCATAGGTTAAGGGTAGTGGCACCCAGTACCAGCTGATGGCTGTCACGTGAGAAGATGACTCCAACATTACCAGATCTTGCAATTATTCAAGACAGGCCAGAAATTTTTTCCCCTTTTAAAGCTTACCAACCAGTCAATTTTTAAAATATTATGAGTCAAACTAAATTTATTTTGGTGTTTGAAACCAGATTGAGACTATTAACTTGAAACCACTTACCTGATCTTGTATTTCAGTTTTTGTCAAGACATACCGTTTTTCTTTTCACTCCTCTATAATATGATCAGGGAAAAGTCATGTGCACTGGAGTAGTTTTTCAAAGCATACTGGCTGATTTGGTCCCAAGAAATCTATCAGACATAGATTTCTGTAACTTAGGAAGAATCTTAAAGCAGTGTGTGAGGTAGGGAATATAAAAATATTAGGATTAGTTTAAGCTGAGCATGTTTCAGTTTCTCCCAATTACCTTAGGATAGGCAGCACACATCATCATATTAGTGAGAATTGAGATGCAGGGCAAAATTTGGGCTGCAGGTGATCACATGATAGAGTAAAAGGTTCATGCTGATAAGGGACAACTCACAGTCTGTGTCACCAGGGTCCTTTTACCACAGGAGGACAAAGGCTCATGTGGCCACTCTTTTCCTAGCCATTATCCACCACAAGCAAAGGAACAGCGTTCTACACAGCCTTCTGCTCTGTCGCCATGGATTCCTTCACAGACGTGTATGAAGAAGACGGTTGGGAACAGATGCGCATGTGCCACAACCTTTTCCAGTTTCCATTGTCGAGCGTCTATTGACTGCAGGGGTGCCTAGCTACATCCAGAAATAAATCGTGTTCTACAGCCAGTGCAAAATGGTTTTTAGCTTTCTTTTAAAAAACAAATTTTGAAGCAACATTGCTAATTGTCATAGCTTCAACGTTCTCTATAATCTGCGATGTAAATATGAAATACAGCGGCATTACCGACATTTAGGTTAAGAAATGAAGTATGCATGGTTGGAAGAGTTTAAAGAGCAAAGAAAGGAGAGGAAGAATAAAGGCTGTGAGGAAAAGGCCATGATAGAAGACAGAGAAGACCAGGGAGAGATGGCCTTCCACAACATACTAATCACTGACGCATCCAAGTAGAAATTATGTGGATATGGATTTGTAACTCGAGATGATGGAATTTTCATTAATACGTAGCCAGAGGATACTTGCTTCATGATGGAGTTTCCTTAATGGGAAAAATTTTAAAATACTGAGATTATTCCCTTCTATTCTGCCCTCACCAGAACCAGAACTGTAACATCTACATCAGAAAATACTTTTTTTGGCCAAGTCCTCTATGACTAATACAAGGTTCGCTGTATTGGTATGAGTATGGTTATTAAGCCATGGTAATGTTTGTATACTTTAGAGAAAGAAACAATAATCTATGTTTCAGTGACTGGGTTAAAGGACAAAAATGTGTCACAGGAAATCTCCCCACCTCCTCAAAACTGGAGTCAAGGTGGGGGAGCGGGGGAGTCAAGGGAATGGACAATTGGGGGGAAAGGGAACCAGAGAGACTGGAATGGGGAGAGGAAGAGAGAAGGTAAGGAGAGAGAAAAAAGATATGTATCGGTATGCAAGGATCCAAAATAATATAAAAATAATAACTGGCTCAAGGAGCTCATAAAAGTTGAGATTCTTCAGTCAAACATGTAAGTCTGTGTTTCGATCTTAATCATTTTCTCCAAGCTTTTTATGGCTGCAAAATGCAGGCTGAGATTTCCTACATGCTTTCTTTGATATGGTGCATTTGGATTACCATCTGATAATCCTATCTGATAGGACCTACCTATCAGATGGTAGGAGGCGAGGTCAGAAAAATGATTCCAGGAATAGGCATGAATGCAATTTGCACAGTGCATGTGTTTGAACTTGAAAGGCAGCTGTGGTGAAACCTTGCTTTATTTACATCCAACACACTGAGTCAGTCACACAGACAGCAAGTAGCACACAGTAGCCACCAGAGCTTTTTATTGCTTTGTCATCGTGAGCTATTCCAACAGCTTGGACAGACTTTAACAAAGTGGCTACAGCCACAGTGTGCTTGAAGTTATCACACACCTCTCAAATTTGAATAATCAAAGTAGATCCCCCAAAATTATGGTCAGCACTTTGAAATATCTTAACTTCAGTATTCAGAATGTATAAAATTATTTTATTGCTCTTTCTAGATCTGCTAAATGTGTGTTCCCTTTAGGAAGTGCTATGTGTGTGAATTTTCATTTTAATAAAGCTTTTTTAGTCAGCACATTTTTTAAGACATCTGACTATGGGAAAAGACAATAATGCTTTCCAGTTGCCTCTGCTTGATGAGAGAATCATAATCAACAATTCTCCACAGAGAAGTTTCAAGTCATCAAAAGGAACCCGATCATCTTCCGCCAGTAAGGCTTGCAAGGAGCCACAATTTTAACTCCTCTCTGCTGTTATGACTTGGGAAAATAGACCTCACCTATAAATTTGGGTAGAAATCTCTAGTTATAATTCACACGTTTTTCAAACATTCAACAAAAATCTAAATCTTACAGGAAATAGTCCTGTAACAAGGTAAACTAACTTTACTGAAGCTGTTGTCTAAATGAGTTTTCTCTCAATACCTGCTGACTTTTTCTTTCACTACATACTTCTGATTGGCATGTATGTCTATAGACAGTATGTAGACATATAAGCATTTGCATGACGCCTGTGTGTAGACATTTAATAATAATACAGAGCATACATAAAGGACTGCAGCAAGCATGCTAAACACAATAGCCCCTCTTTCTCATGACTGTAACTGACTACTCCTGCCTATATTTCTTAGTCCTTGTCTCAGAGAATAGGTCTTAATAGAATGACTCAGTATGTCCAATACACTCATGAGTGCTTGAAAATGCCCCTTAAAAATAAAATCTATGACAAAATGTGGGTTGGCTCTTTGCATTATGGTTCATTATATAAATTATTTTTCCAACTCAGCTGTTTACATTATCCAAACTAATAGGCTTTAAGATAACATGGAGAAACTTAGATTAATTCACTTATAATATTTCAGGGTTATTATGTCATTGGTTGTTTTGTTTATATTTAACTAGGCTAATCTACAACAAAGGGTTGTTGTCAAGTTCTTCCTTAATAAAATTGAGTCTGACAGGTATCACTTCGTTTTGATGTGGACAGACTATGCGGCTACCTGATCCTAACTGACACTCTCTTCCCAGCACTGTGGTGATGTGTGTGACTCCTCTCCACCCAGAAGGTCACTCTAAAAGGCATTCCTGTGGACACACAGTTTACTTTATGAAACTTATTCTATTTTCTGTGCCAAAAATTCTATTTGAAACAGAGTCAATGTCTCATTCCAGGAAGAGGAAACGACACCAAGAGTTTCCATGGTGATCAGTTAATGGAATTAAATCAGGCAGGAAACCTCTTCAGAATGCAAAGTCGTCTTGCAAAACAGAGAGACTTGAAATATCCAGGAAGTGTGTCATGGCTAAATGAAAGAAATGGAGATGTGAATACCTCTATAATGTAAACTCCCCAACCCTAAAATAAACACTCAAAAGCCAGCCTTTGTCCTACAAAATTAAACTCCCAAACAGCTGTCATTTCTAATCAGATCCTTTGTTCCAGTTGTTTTTAAGTTGCTTTTGGTATTCTTATCTCTTGTGGTCAACATCATGGAAGTATGAATCCACTTGTTTATGTGGATAGAAAACCCCCTCGTGTTGCTGCTGCACGGTTTGCTTTACATGAAGCTGTGCAAACTTTATAAACTATGTTCTTATCAGGAAGAGAAGAAGAAACCCAAAACGTTTCTTAATCCAAGAAAAAAGAAGAATTTCTTAGCTGGGACAAAGGGATTTCACTTGGGGCTCTTTGTGGAAGTTTATGTTGTTGATAGTTGTACATCACTCCGTTTCCCAGAATCTGATAGAAAGGAGCAATAATAGAGAGTAAGCCAGGACTTCCTCACCTCCCCTCTGATCCAGGCCTTTGTAACAGTGTGCCTGGAGACATGGTTTTTAGCTACACTGGTAACTATTTCCTGTGACTAGTCATAGTACCTAACATAACTAAATGTTCTTTTTCACTGCTGAGGGCTGTAAGAGAAACATTTTAAAAACAAATGTATTTCAAATACAAAATATGTAAAGCATTTCTAAAAGCCCATGAGTCACTTGTTACTCCAACTATTTAAATTAAGTAGTTATATTTATTCTAACTAAAGTTAAGGGGTCTCTTTTGGTAGTGAACACATGAACAAGTGCGTTTTCATTTTTTTCTACTTCAGAGATCTGGCCTTAATTTCAGTGTAGATATTCATGCACAGTCTCCATACTTGCTAACTGCAATGTACACACTAGAGGAAGACAGTTTCATGACAGCTGCCAGATGCAACTTTCTTATAGTCATTGTGCGGCTTTCTCCCAACCCTCTGGACAAGACACCTCACGTCACACAAACATACCTCTACACACACCAGCTGCCATGCACACGGAGGAGGTGGACACAGGGACAATGGCAGCATACAGCACTCACTCTAGTTATGCCCATCTGAGAGTGGTCCTAAACTCGAGAGTCTCCAAGTGTTGTGTGACATCTCAGGAGTTCAGTTCCTTTCATTCCAAATAGAAAGGGGAACGGCAAACTAAAGAAGATTCATCCTAAGTACAGCATGGTGAGCCGATGAGCCTACCTACCAGGGCCCCTTACAGAAGCCTGGATGACTTGGGCAGCAGCAGCACCAGGACCAGGAAGCCTAATCCTGGCATGAATCACAAGAATGTGGCACCACTGGAGTCTCCAACCCCGGGCAACCTCCCACCATCTCCTATGTACTTTACACTTCCCAAGACCTTGTGCAGCTGAGGCAAGGTGACATTCAGTTGTGTGGGGGGGGAGGGTGTCCTGATAACCCTTCCTTTCCTTCCAAAAGGAGATATTAATAGGCACAAGAAATGAGAGTTCCATGCAGATAATCACAGCTGTTCTTGTTTCAAGATTGTAACAGCCATGTTATGCCTTGAAACAGAATTTCGTAACTCTTGGTCACCAGCTATAATAAGGTCCTAACCAATTCTGTTACTCTCCCCAAATCATAGTCTGACTAGAGATGAAATAGCATAAGATCTCTGTCGTCATTTTGTTCCCTATCGCTGACATGAAATACCATGTAATAAAACTTCAGGAAAGGGGGCTTCTTAGGCTCACAAGTCCAGGTCATAGTCCAGGAAGTTAAGGAAGAAGGAATTTGCAGCAGGGGGTCAAGGAAGCAGGAATTTGCAGCACACCCGCAGTCAAGAACAGAGAGCAATTAATTTACATATGCATGCTAGAGTTCAGTTTTCTTTCTCTGTTCATGCAGTTCAGAATCCCCTGCCTAGGGAATGATGCCACACATAGTGGGTAGGTCCTCCCACCTTAATGGAATCAAGATAATCTCTCAACAACATGTCCACATGCCAATGTGATCTAGACACTCCCTCAGTGAGACTCCCTTTCTAGGAAATTCTAGGTTGTGTCACACTGACAACTAAAACTGACCACCACAAGCACCTTAACCACAATCTCTTAAAAGTACATCTTAATTTAGGAAGGGCTTTCTTCTCTGTTCTAGGTAGAGACAAAATCCAGTGTCTTTCTTAGATTGATTCAGTAGATGCTGAGACAAAAGTGCAGACACATGTGGTTCCTTGGGAAATGACCTCAGGCAGAACAGGGAAGGGCTAAGCAAAGCAAAGACTGAAGAAAACGAAGTAAAACGAAGAAGGGAGGAGGTACACAGCTAACATCTGCACTCTGTGTTTGTCTCAGAAGTTTATATATTCGTGTGATGGATTTTTATCAAATCCACTCCCCATTCTTTCCTCCCCAGTTCCTTCCCTGTTTCCTCTCCAATTCTTCCTTACATTCCCCTCCCAACTGCATGTGCTCTTCTTCTTTTTTCTCAGAACTGCAGAGTGCTGCCCATATGTGCATGGGCGTAGAACCATCTGCTGGAGCACGGGCATTCTCTCGGGGCCACACACCTAAAGAAGACTGACCCACCCACCCTTCCCCCAGCAGCCGTCCAATAACTCCTCGCTTAGATATGAGGCTTCATGAGGCCCTCCACTATCCACACTGGGATTCTGGCTGGATGGATTGTGTGTGGTCTTCTAAGTGCAGCCATGGCCACTAGGAGCAAGTTCACGTGTTCAGCAGCCTGCCATATCCAGTAACTAATGTGTCACTACAGATGTCCACTACCTCTTGCCCTCACAATCTTGCTGCCTCCTCTTCCTTGAGGATCCCTGAGCTGTGGGGCAAGTGGGTATGATAGAGAGGTCCCGTTCAGAGCTGAGAACTCCACAATCTCTTATTCTCTGAACATTGACGAGCTACTGTGTCTTAGTCTGGGTTATTATTGCTGTGATGAAACACAATGACCAAAAGCAAAGGGTTTATTTATTTCAGCTTACACTTTCAGGTAACAGTCCATCACTGAAGGAAGTCAGGGGAAGAACTCAATTAGGGCAGGAACCTGGAGGCAGAAGCTGATGCAGAAGCCATGGAGGAGTACTGCTTACTGCCTTGCCCCCCATGGCTTGCTCAGACTGCTTTCTTATAGAACCCAGGACCATCATCTCAGGGGTGGCCCCACCCCACCCACAATGGATTGTGCTCTTCTACATTAATCACTAATTAAGAAAATGCTCCACCGGCTTGCCTACGGCACAGTCTTATGAAGGCATTTCTCAATCAACATTCCCTCCTCTCAGATGACTATAGTTTTGTGCCAAGTTGACATAAAACTGGACAGAACATACTATAAAAAGAAAAACATTCTCTGATAGGGGTTGAGAGACATACAAATCTAGGGGTAAAAAGTTAAAAACTTGGGGGGCAGTTTATCACTGTGTCTACTTTAGCACAATAATTCTAGAATCCCCCTAGGGCCTAGGACCCGGCCAGCCATGGGATTTGGTCCATTTAATGGTACCAGGTATAAGTTCTGCCATGTGCATGGGTTTTGAATCCAATTAGAAAATTATTCTTGGAACATCCATGCTATTCTATGTTGGTAGACCACCCATTGTGTGGTTCACAGGGCTCACAGTTGGGTATGTCTGTTTATTATTTTTCCCACTGCAGTGTGCCCAGCACATCCAGCACTGTGAAAACCAGACAGTAGGGATGAAGTGTCCAACTTGGTACCAACTTAATTTCTCCATGTCCTATGACCCAAGTATGTGGTATCTCAGTAAATGGTCTTATCATCATGCTCTGGAAGGTGAGGAAGACTAATGTCAATAGCCTATAATGTTTGGGGTGGAGGGCTATGGGTCTTCCCTGGTCAAAAACTCAAAAAGAGGTAACCCACACCTGCCAAGGGCTTTTTATTTTATAGCTTGTGGTATCTGAGAGACATTGTCCCTTGTTACAGGGTAACTCCATTTGAATTCCTTTACATGTGTGCATGTATAGATTTTAGGACACTTCTACAATAATAGTTTTCAAGCTTCCTTAGTGTTATCCCACCCTCCAGCCCCCATAAGTTTCAGTAATCATTTCTACAGTTTCTTAAAACTGTGTTCTTAATGACTGTATGCCACTATAGGAATTGGGGCTTAGCTCTTCTGGGATCTTATGTGAAACTTTGCAGAATGTTCTTTAAAATAGTTCTGACAAGGAAGCTGGGGTATTTACCCACCAGTTCCCACTCCTCATTGACTAAGGTCACCTCTGGGGTATTAATTCGCTCAAATTTCTGGTCCTCACTTTTTGGACCTAACACATTTCTGTGGTCAGGGAACTCTCTCAGACAGACTCAGGAAGCTTCACTTTCTCTAAACAGTTGAGTGACTCAGATGCTCACAAATGTCAGTGACCTGAAATATCTAGGAAACTTCAGCAAAGCAGACCAAGCCTTATTCAGCAGTACTCCACAATGAGCACCGGCTCCCAGCCGCTGGAGACAACTAAATTCTGTCTGTAACACTGAAGAGAGCTCCCCTAACCCAAACATCTGACTGTATCTGAGGGGAATAAAAAATTAGAGTTACATGTGAAGCTAACAAAATGGGAGGGGCACAATATTGAATGAGGCCTATTTTGTATTTCCTACCTCATTAATTTAGCCATAAATATGCACATGAAACTAAGGTTAGTGCAGTGTCACATCCTTCAACCTCTAAACTCTTCTCTTCTAAAAACTTTTTTATTGATTCTTTGTGTCTTTCACATCATGCATCTCCATCCCATTCATCTCCCTCTCATTATATCCGACCTCTGCTCTTGCAACCACCCCCACCAAAATAAAATGAAATAAAATTTGAGAGAAAAGAAAAAGTAAAGAAAAAACTCTTCGTAGAAGCTGTGATGTGACACAGTGAGTCACCCAGTACACTGTTTAGTCCGTACATCTTACTTGGAAGTGTTTATTATAATGAGTCATTGGCCTGGTCCAAAGCCTCTGGTTTCTGCTAACACTATCAATACTGGGTCCTCCCTGGGGCTCCTCTTGATATCCTGTTCTTGACCTGTGTTGTGGAGACCGTGTAGCTTTGGATCTGCAGGAACAGCTCATTCACGTGCTCTCACAGATCATAGATTTGGTGGATACTGAGGTGGGACAACCCATGGCCCTGGTTCTGGCCCTAGGTGATTGCAGAACTGGTCACACCAGCTCTCCCCCATCCTCACCACCAGGATGAGCTCTCCAGCATTGCCCAGGCTAGCTCATCCTATGCAGCTATGAGCAAGCAGGGTTGGGGGTGGGGGCATGGGGAATGGGGTTGGGGCAGTCTCTCTCCTGCCTTCTCACCCTCCTCTCTTGGTCTCTTTGTCTTACTCTCAATCCCTCTGACCTGAGCTGCTTCATTCTATGCTGTTCATGTTCCCGTTGTACCACATCAACATGATCACCCCTGAAGCAGTGTCATTATTCAAGACTTTGAAGAAATCTGTCTGCATCTGTTCCTGCTGAACAATAAAAAGATACAAAGTCTTGCTCAACACCCTAAGCTGAGGATCCTTTCTCTAATATATGTGTAATCATGATAATTGGAATTTGAATCTTTTCAGATTGGAGAATATTTGCACATATGCAATAAGGTATTTTGAGGAGGGGATGCCTATGAACATGGTCTAAAGATAATTTTACATGGTAGCTTTGAGTGTGTTTAAATTAACTAGGATATGTTACATGAACCCTCACGCTGAATTTTCCCATGTTGATGTCCAATGGCACCTGGAAAGTTCCAGATATTGGAGACTTCTGCATTTTAGATTTTCAAATTAGGGACACTTAATCTATATTTATAACGATGTTGCTTTTTCAAAATGCCTTTTGACAGTTTCATCTTAAGAATGTCAATCTTTTATTTGTATTGTAATTTCCAACTCTACTTTCCTGAAATACTTATTACACAATTACAGTGAGAATTATCTCTTAGTTTGGCTTTTCATTGAGAATAGAAATTTTCAACCTCTTAATACCATATGTAGAAGTTCTGGGATATTACCTTGAACCCCTAACCTAATCTACCCTTCAAGTTGGCTAAAGATTTTCTGTTCAATGACTTCATACTCACTGATACATGGATTAGGATAGCATTAAAGAAAGAAGTTGAAGAATCTGTCTAACTTATTAAAACCAGGGCCTAAGTATAATAAAAAAATAAATAAATAAATACATAGGCTAGAAAGGTAGTTCAGACAATAGTGTTGCTATTCAAACATAAGGACTTATATTCAGATCCCCAGGGTCCACATAAAATGTCAGGTGCTATAACACACATCTGGAAGCCCAGAGCAGAGAGGCAGAGACAGAAGGATGCTGCCAGCTCACTGGCCAGCTGGTGTAGCTTCCACAAGGGAACCTGACTCAAAAGTAAGGTGGAAAGTGACCTAGGAATACAACCAACATCAACCTCTGGCTTACACACACACACACACACACACACACACACACAAACACAAACACACAATAAATGAAAGCCAACAGGTAAAAATAAATAACAAATACCTAAGAATAGCATGTCAGAAAGTTACTGTGAAGAAGTTAGGACTTGAAGCCCAGTTCTATGAAGTAATAGCATCCAATTCAAGGCAAGGTGGTCATTTCTCCCAATCATCTAAGGAACAGAATGTTGTCACCCATGTCACTGGGAGGGTGCTGCTGCTAAGTCACCACAACATCCTTCATTTCTATGTATCGCAGCTCACAAAAGTGTTGATTCTCTTTCCTTGTGTACAAAATACAAAACAGCATGTGCCCCAAGAGTCAGAGATGAGTGTTCAATTGAACAGGAATGGAACCGGGTGCTTTTCCATGCTGTGGTTAAGCCACTAAAAGTTTGTTCTAGTGCCACATTTTGCTCAGAAGACAGTGGCTATTTCCTTCCTAAGTGCTGTCCATCAGAACATCCTTTCCTGTTTCCAAATAAATGAATAAGTCTCAGTGCAAACATATGAAAGGCAAGTGACTAACACAGCAGGAAATCTGGATATGAGGTTAAGGATATGTTAATCAACCTTGATTGCTGCTTTCCTAGGAAGCTGAAGAGCCTTGGAAATAAATTGTTCTTAAATTAGGTGCCTGACACTACACTGTAGCCAGATCTGGAGACAAGGAGATACTCAACTGGGATTCTTATCAACAATGTCATTCATTTCCTCTCCTTTATTTGCATACCAAGTGAGATGCATGAACTAATAAATGATTGGAAAAGTCCTTACTGTCACATGGGAAGCAAGCTCCACCCCGCCTTGTGAGGACCCAGTTCTGGGGCTTGGTTGAGGGTCTGGTATGAATAATTCTGTAGCTTTATCCCTGTGCCACTCAGACTTAGCTGGGGCTTGGCAAACATCAAATTTCAGTAGAATTACCTAAAATAATCAATCTTCAGTTGTTAGGACAACAAATAAAATAGGGTAGAGAATTAGCAAGTGAGAAGGTGCCAGTGTAAGAGCTGAGGGGGGACTGAGGTAAGGACAGTGATGTCCGGTGAATTCACTAGGATAAGAGATATACTGACAGAGGTCATGTGACTAAAAGGACAGGAAGCCGTGGCTCAAGATATGTTGGCGAGCTGTTTAAAAATTGAGAGTTTTGTTGTTCGTTGTCAAAGAGTCATCTAAGTATCAGAGCTTACTGTATTCAGACACTATGCTAGGAACGTATACCGGCCTTGTCAGGCCCCGCCAGCAGTACTGCGTGGAGGGAGTTGGCACTCCCCTCCCTAGTTAAAGTGTCTGTGGCCTAGCCATTGTCTTCAGCCTAAGTACGTGCAAATTTATATCTACTATCTGCAAAACCATCTGTTTTCATTAATTATACTAAGGTTTATACATATTATATCCCCCAAAACGTTAACAGATCAACTATAAACAGCTTCCTTGTAGCTCCCCTGTATCTATTCGGGCTTAGTTACAGAAACTCTCATGTGTATAATGTCTGTGAATGCTCCAGTCACTTAAAGGAAATAGTGTTGGTAGTATAACTGAGGAGGTTCAAGTGAGAACGGCCCCACAGGCTTATCTTGGAAGGTTTTGTCACCAGTTGCTGGAACTGCTTGGGAAGGATTAAGAGGTATGACCTTTTTGGAGCAGAAGTGACCTTGTTGGAGGAAGTGTGTCACTAGGGATAGGCTTGGGGGTTTCAAAAGTCTACACCGTTCCCAGTTATCTATCTGTCTGTCTATCTATCTATCTATCTATCTATCTATCTATCTATCTATCTATCCTGTCTCTGTCTCTCTGTGTCTCTGTCTCTGTCTCTCTGTCTCTCTGTCTCTCTCTCTCTCCCCCCTCCCTCCACCTTGTGGTTGTTGTCTCAACATGTAAGCTCTCAGGTATTGCTGCAGCACCAATACCCACCTGTTTCTGGCATGTTCCCCACCAAATTATGAACCTCAAATTAATGCTTCATTTTATATGTTGTCTTGGTCATGGTGACTTGTCACACAATATAAAAGTAATAAAGATAATAATCTATGCATATCCTCCTATATACTTTAAATCTCTAGGTCATTGATAATATCTTGTACAAGGCATTTATTATGTAAATAGTTGTTCTGCTGTTTTCTTTGGGGAATGACAATAAGAAAAAAGCCTGTACATGTTCAGTATAGGTGTAATTTTTAAAATACTTCCCACCCAAAGTTGGTTGGGTCCAAAGCTGTGAAACATGATAGTTATGAGAATCTACTGTAAAACATCATTAATTTGGATTATTGTGCTGTGGTTTCTGTCTTTCAGAGGGTGAGTCCATGATCACCATGCCAGGGTACATGGCAGCTGGCAGGCAGGCATGGTGCTGGAGGAGCAGCTGAGAACTCACACCCTGATCCACACACATAAGGCAGTGAGAGAGAGACCAGGCCAGGTATTGGCTTTGGAAACCTGAACGCCCACCCCCAATGACACACCTCCTCCAATAAGGCCACACCTCCCAACCTTTCCCAAACCATTATACAACTGGTGACCAAACGTCAGTACAGGAGCCTGTGAGGGCCATTCTCATTCACTCCAGCACAGCTGAGATATAGACAGGCCTGTCATGATGGTCCCTTGCTGGTCATCACAGCTGCTCTAATTAAGATGGTAACAGCTCTTACACTCAGAGGACAGCACTGGTGTTGAAGCTGCGTAGACTAGCCATGGGTTGGGGGAGATGAATACACAAAATAAAATAGCTGAGGGTTTTTTATTTACTACCATACAATAGGATGTTACATAGTCACAATATCCCATTTGCCTATCATTATTTTATTATCAAACATACCCACAAAGTTGATTCCATTATGTAAATCTCTATATTCATAAGTTTGTATTATATTTTGAAGTTACTAAGTAATTCTTCTGCCATTGCATATCTTAATTCTATTTCTCCAAAATTTCAGTCATAAGCAAATCAATTATTCATTTTCTAAGATGATTTTAATGTATCATTGAATGGGATATTTTAATATATGTTTTAGAATAAGAATAAATATTATACATTATGAAATACAGCACCCCGCCTGTATCTCCGCGGCTTCGTGTGAGGCCTTGGTGGTTCCCAGAGCACAAACTCGAGGATCCTCTCATGCTCTACATGGAGGCCTGGCTGGCAGAAATGATCTTTGGTCCAAACCAATCCTTAATCTCAGAAACAAAGTGGATAAGCCAGGCTTTGCTGAGAATGGATATAGTCGACTCTGGGAAGATAGCTGAAATCACCATATATGGACGACCCTGTGTAAAGAATCAAATGAAGAATATTCTCTTGAACCTGGCTACTTGGCACAAAGAACACCACGTCCAAAGAGCTGCGAAGATGAAACAACTTGAGGAATTCGTGAAGAACCGTTCCTCAAACCACCAGCTTACGCAATGAAAGAGGCGCTTGCTGAGGAGGACAGCAGCGGCAGTGAAGGGTAAGGTTTTTTTCTCTTAGCTATTACTCTGACCTCTTGGGCTTTCATCTCTGCATCGGCTCTGTGTTTCTTATTTAACAAGACGGTTACATCTGCATTATACATTATGAAATGGGTCAAGTTTCATTAACAAGGCAACTTGGTCAAGTTAAACAGTGTTTAGAGTTCACATTATGGAATCCTTCTGTCTTAGTTAGGGTTTCTATTGCTATGAGAGATCATAACCAAAGCAACTTAGGGAAGAAAATGTGTGTTTCATCTTATAATTCCCACCATCCTCCATCACTGAGAGAAAGCAGGGCAGGAGCTCCAGGCAGAAATCTGGAGGCAGGAACCGAAGCAGAAGCTGCCCTGGAAGGTCATCTACTGCATGCTCCTCCTGACTCTTCAGATTCTTTTCTTATATAGCACAGGACCGCCTGCCCAGGGCGATCCCACCTGCACTGGGCTGGACCTCCCCACATCCGTCTAATGAAGATGGCACCCGGCAGGCTTGCCCACAGGTGAGCCTCATGGAGGCATTTTTCTCAGTTAAGAAGACTCTCTCTTCTCAGATGACTGTATCCTGTGTCAGGCTGACAAAAAGGAAAAGGAAAAAGAAAAAAAGCCAGGACACCTGCACTTCATAGACTGGGCTCAGATTTAAGTGGAAGCATTCATACTGTTTCTCAGATGCTAAACCTTCACCACCAGAACAAAAACTGTTGTCAAGCACTATAGTATCTATCCTCGTTGGGGTTTTGTGGGGATTTTCAAACGATAAAAGGGAAAGCAGACAGCCACATTCAGAAGTCTGAATCAATGTTTCTTTACTAGCAGTAAACCAGAGGAGACCTACTAAACCCCTCAGGAAAACAGCTGCCTTCTGGTAACATGAAGCTACTTCCTCATTTCAGTTACTATTCTAGAGTTTTAAAAGCATTTTTCATGTTATAGTTTTAATAATTATTATCTGTCTTATGAAGAACCTGAGAACCCGGCATGTGCTTGTCTTGCCCCTACCATTCACAGTGACTGTATTTTTACATATGCTGTGTCTCCAAGTTGTATCTCTTTTTATCTGAAAATATTTGGTAAGAGAAACTCTCACTAGAGTTTGGAGCAAGAAAATGGGCTCTTTGCAGCCTATATTTGAGGTTAATACTCTCAGACAACAGGAAAACCACAGAGAGACCACTGTTTACAGTTTATAACTCATGATGGCCTAATATTAATATAAGAAATCTGGTACAAATACTTTAAAAAATGATTTTATGCCTCTTGCTTCCCTCTAAAAAATGTATCTCAGCCACACAGAATTCCATTCCAGTCAGAATTTGGCAAAATCAAA